>JALLOT010004635.1:5125-21197 GCA_036939595.1 Thalassiosira livingstoniorum
TACATCAGTAATTTTTAAGCTTTTCTACATCTGAAAAAGAATTACTGTCACTTGCTGCTACCAGTGGCTTGGAGATGGTATTTCAATAAATAAATCATGAAGAAGTAACTGACAAAGTGTACAGCCCATTTTTCAAGACTGAAGTACTGCCCTTATCACTAGTAAAAATTGAACTTTAATCTTTTCTGAGTGATTTGAAGTCTCAACCACTTGGTACGAAGGGTGTTTTGAATTAGGATACATTGTTGATTCCTGTGTCAACTAAAGGCCATTGTTTTATCACTTCAACAAAAAACTTACATGAAATCTATGTTTTCTCTCCATTACCATTGTTGTTAATGAGTTGAGACTGAGCATGATGGGAGGCAGTGATTCAGGGAGCCAATTCATTTTTTGTACATACTGTTTTGTTGGTATCATTATTGCAATCAGTGCAAACCAAGAAGAAGATATGTGGGCTTGGAGGTATTATTATCCTTTTTTATTTCAATTACCTCTGATGCATTGTCTCCTGCCATCCTACCATTTACTTTATGAGCTAGGTACCAATATCATCAAATTACAATGAATCATTCATCGTTCATCCCCCCTCTGTGGGACTTATAGGCAATTGGGGATTTGTTGGAAATCTTAATGAAAGTTTAATAGTTTGGAGTCTCCTATATTATTCTAACATCATATTTTGTCAATGGGCAGATGGCTTTGCAAACAAAGGGAAAGGAAACAAATCCTGTATTTGTAATTGTGTAAATGTGAACTTTACATTCCCATCAAAGTGACACTTGTTGTTGTGTTTGCTATCCTATGCCTTCCTAAATTGCAATCTTGGGACTTACCATATTTGCAATACCCAAAAGTTTGGATTTACTTGATACAACCATGCTGTTATTGTTGCAGGTGGTAGCTTTTCTCAGGTACTCTAGAATCATGTTAAATATAATCCTACCAATTTAAACCATTTGATTGAATACATAAAGTAAACAAGATTTTTTATTTTGCTAAAATATCAAAAATGACTCAGTAATCATACTAGTTTCTATGTAAAATGCTCATAGAATTAAGTCACTAGTTGAAAATGAAAAAAATCAGTATTGGCCTCTAAAACAAAACAATTAAGAGGATGCACTAACAAAGATTGTTTCCATACACTCCAAATAAATTAATTTAAGGGTTCAAACAATATTTGACCTTTTTTGTCATTTCTTCTAGCACCAGCTAGTTTTAGAGTGACACAAAATTGAAGTATCTATTTTTGTTCATAGTGTAAAAAAGATTGAGCTTCTATTCGAAACAAAGTTAATGTGAATGGTGTAGATAGATTTCAATTCCAACCTTATCTAGTAGTATCTTTCAAATATGATTGATTTTTCATGCAGCGTCTTGCAATAATCATTGCTGGGTGACAACAAGCAACAAGAAAAACTTGTGTCATTTGATATTTTGAAAATGTTGCTCTTTAGGTGAAAATGAATATGCCCTTATTCAATCTTGTTGTTTTTATTATTATTGGACTGTGACAATACTATTTTTGACAATTATCTAGTATGAATGGCTGCAACATTTTATTTTCTTGAGTCTTTTTTGGAAACAATACTTGAACATAGATTCTTGTACTTGTCATAACCACAGCACCAACATTAGTAATGTATGTATTTAAAATATACCATGAAAAAATCAGCTTTGCAGCTGTGGCTTTTCATGTTTGTGTGATTTTTGGTTGCAGAAACAGAACCGTCATTTCAAACAATACATTACTGCTTCCTGTTATTTTTGTTGTAAAATTTCAAGCTTATATATTGCTTCTATGTGTGCTTGATCTGGCAGAAATTGTTGTCATATTCATTGTCAATAGCTGGCAAATTAATGGGGGTTGGTTGGGTGGCTGTTTATTTCAATAAAAACAGGTCTATGCTAGCTGTTCAATGAATGTCCAAGCCATGGAAAAAATACTTGAGGCTCTATATCTTACTGTAATCCTTGTTCCCTCTGAGCCAAGAAATTTCATACTCCAGTTCTGTCTTCAGTCTTGTGAACAAAATAACAAAAATGCCATTTTTCCCTCTTCTGTGTACTAACCATGGATCATGTGTCAATTCATACTAGAGCTGCATCAGACACACTGCAAAAAATGTAATATCAATTGTACGATAGCTCAAATTTTGTCAGAATATGTCAGTAAATTGGAATCCAAAATAGTAGTTTTATTTGCATTATTATTTTCTTCAGAATCTCTAAAAAAAGCTATCAATCAACAAGGGTGCTTTAACAATAAAAATAAACTTTTCAATTAGCAGGCTTTCATGCAAAGTGCCCTTTGCATTGACAAATGCCTTAAAAAAGGATGCACTGGGTGCATACCATTGAAATGTGACCTGTTATTAGAAATTTTAGCAGAAGACATCTACAGTTTTTGCTCTTATGTTTCATGCAACCACTGGATGAGTTGACACAAGTACATGTAGTGAAATGGTAATTAAAAGAAATTAAATGAAGGTCACAAACAAGAAATCAACAAAAGTTGGTTAAATGAGATCTTGATACAAAATCAAAGACGGGACACAACACACAACTAACATTACAATTTGTTCACATGGGAAAGTCAACAAGCAAAATGTAAAAGCAGCTTGTATCTCTTAGCAATTCCAAGTGAAAATGGGAACACACAGCATTTTTGGTTGAAAATTCTCAAAATAAATGCAATAGCATACTTGGATTATTCCACCAAAATTTTCAACAAAGATGCCATTTACAGCATACATCAATGAAACCAGTGCATTTGTGGATGAAACGTTGTATGGTACCATACTTAGCGAACAAATTTCAGAGCTATGGATCGAAAAAAGTTAGGACTCAGTTGCATGTGCATGTAAGTTTGTTGCATTGTGTGATGTGTATAAGGATTTGCCATGGGCTTGCTTCGCACTCCTTGCGCACATTCCCAAAAAGAATACTGATAATACGGCAGTAAGAATTTTTACCATCAATTGACAATTTTTCGCTCAGTTGGAGTTGTTGCTCGCTTATTTTCTTAATGAAACTGTGTGTCGTTGATTTCTTCTGAAAATATGAATAAACAGTCAAAACCTTACCTAGTTTAATTCGTTCAAATAAAGACATGTCTGTAAGCGACACGAAATAGATATCCAACAGCAGCAATGTCCCAGCTGAAAGTACGGGGTCTTCTAAAACTTGCAGGCGCTAAAATCATAATTTCACCTCAAATATTGATGCCCCAGCTGAAAGCACAACACGTTTGAAAATCTAATCGACCCATTGCCACAATTCGACCCACTACTAGTAAAATTACTGATCCCAGATCACGTCATGCTAATGGAAATCCCCAACACTTCGGTCAACTGCTCTTTCAGTAATAACAGGGGACGTTGAATCAAATAGTAAAATGCAAATGTGTCCGAAAGTTCAATAAATCTATCTTCTCCCCGGCATTCGGCCCCTGCCTCCTCTCCCCCCTCCTCCACGCCCACGGCCTCTCCCACGACCAGCAGGTCCCCCGACCGGTGCTGCCTTTTGTACGTTCTAGAGTTCATGACACGAAGCCAAAAAACGAAGTGAGCGTTAACTAATGAAGTGAAAAGGAAAATTGAGAAACGAACCCACCTTGGGTGCATCTTCCACCAATAGCGCGTCCAAGTTTAGACCATCGGGCAACAGCCAACTCCTCACTGTGCTCCCTCTCACACTCAACGTGGCATAACTGACGGGATTCTTTCCCCTGACCGTCATTTTCGCCTTTTTCAAATGCGCATTCATCGTAGCATCTACTCCAACAACGGTTCCTGAGATGACGGTTCCATTTTTTAGTTCAATGGTGACCTGCTCCCTATTCAACTTCTGAAGAAATTTTACCAGTTTCATTGTCAACGTTTTTGAACAAAAGAAAGGTGAAGCTCGAAAAACTTAGGAAGATCCGATGCCAAGCCTTATGCACAATGTGGCCTGGAGATATTGAAGTAAGATCCGCAAGGACGAAGATCACTGTGAAGGTGGCTGTCCGGGTAGTGGCAGGCGATAGAGACGGGTTGAGGGTTGAGCGGTGGTGGAGCGTGGAGCAATGGCGGAAGTATTGTCTGATAGATGTATGGTAATGTGTTGTGTTATGTTGTTTTTTTATGGAAAAAAGTGGACCAGCGAAGACCAGCGAGGACCGCCCGCCCGCTGGAAAAGGGAGCGGGCGGAAATGGCTGCCACGATCAGCGATTTATTTTATTGGTCGATCAGCGATGTCGCCAACCACCACACAATGTTCCAGAAAGTCCCAGAGATTAATTCATCCTTTTTCATGATTTTTGGAGGCGCATAGAATTATCTACCATTGATGAAACCTTTGACATCTAAATTGGATTTACGTATACATTGGATCCAATCAGATCTCTACTTAGACATGAGAATCCAGAAGAAGAGATCTTATTTTATATCATAGTTTCACATTCAAAGGCTGTCAATTCCCTAAGTACTTGATGAAATCCACAAAAACAAAAGGGTCATGACAGGGTTGTCTGACTTCAGAAAATCCTTGTTTCTTGTTTGATAACAGAAATGTCATTATCCAGGCTTCCACTGGCCAAAAAGTGCCAAGGAATATGGTGGCAGTAACACTACCAAATCAACAAACAGAGTACATCATCTGATGGTCCTGAGCAAAAAGATGCATTTTTGGCGGAGCTACTACAGATATTTTTGTAAACACCATGGTGAAAATTTCTGTTTTCACTGTGAAATGTAGACTAAATCTAATTGAAAATTTTTAGTTAAAAAATGTTAAAAATAACTCAGTACATTGTTCTTTTGCTGTCTACGGATGGTTCTGGCCCATTTGGTCCTATCACTATTGGTGGATTGCCTAGTAAAGGCTGCTGCCATATCGATGATGACATGGCAAAATTTTGATGCCACCATCAATAGCAACATTGCAGACAACCTTTTACATGGTTTGTTGGAAGCAATTAACAATTCCATTGCAACAACAACACTTTGATGATGTATTGGTTTCAAAACTGGTTCTTGGTTTGCTCCTCAAGAGCAAAAAAAATATTTTTTGACTCACCATTTACAATGCCATCGGCAATGATGGTCACTTCAGGAGGGAAATTCGATGCGCCAGCCCTTTGGCATTGCCGATTTCATTTCCTAACTTATTCAACATTACTAGTTGATTGTTGTGTAACTGTGGGGAGGGGTTTCTCCAAAATTTCTGTTTATTTATGTGGCAGGAATTGCCAATCCAAATGCGACAGCAAATCAATTTCATAATTTTTGGCACTTTGCCGCCGTCAAAGACGGGCATTGATATGCCCAATTATGGGAACCAAAAATTGTGGCAACAATTCCAGACCTTAACCACACCATAAGGAAGATGGGGTAATTTTTTATGCTTTGTTGCTGCCATCTCTAGAGGTAATCTGCCTAGGACCATGACAGAGGCAGCGGCATATTGTCATTGTCAACAGTGGGTCTGGTATTGAAGGACATTGCTTGATGCACCCATTGTCTCATCACAGGCAACCACTTCCATGTTGCTCTCATGTCTTTTGATTTTGACAAGAGAGGAGTGATCTCAGATCCATCATTGAGTTTATTGTGGTGTTTTGTAAAAGTAAAAAACTGAGGGTGTCTCAAAAAAACAGCACAATAATGATGCCATCTTGCTGTTGGTTTAAAGCACCAAATTTTAGTCAATTTTTGAGTTACAACCCCCACAAAAAATACCCTGGAGGTTTTCCAGTGTCTACCGTAAAGGACAGACAACAATGAGTACCACTCAATAGTGAGCATTCTCAAAAATACAGTGGAATTAGTAGACATTTGCATTTTTTTCATGTGTAACCTCACTTTCTTGGACTGGCGATTGCTTAATGAGGAAGTACTAATTCCCACCAATATGCCTATATGTTTCGCTAATCTGTAGCCCCCCTCCTCTTGGAGTAATGCCATTTTCATGCCAATGGTCTTGGGGAGCAGCCCGCCCGCTGGGACGCGCGGCCAATCGCGCAAAATAAAAAAAAAATCTGAGGGGTGATGGTTCTGACTCTACGTGCTAAAAACGCTAACAGAGGGATGCTCAATAAAGAGCAAACACGCAAAAAACATATTTTTCGTGTACATTTGGTGCTCATTGTTGTCTGTCCTTTACGGTAGAATCCATTTTTAATCTCAGAACATTTCAAAAGTGGCTGATTTTTTTTGGTAGATTGCAATCTCTGGGAAAGTCATAAAAGTCCATATATGGGGTTTGTCAAACAAGGAGATAAGCTTTAGATCTGTTAATTGAAAATGCAGAACTCCACCAGTGAAAATAATATTCAAGTTTTTTTTTTTCACAAATTAGAAAGTTTGATATTTTTAAAAAAAGTTGAAAAGATCTAAGACCTATATAAATTACTGATAGGAAAGTGGTAACTACTGTGTCCTCCCCAAAAAACTTCAATGTACTTACATTGGAATGTTATATGTTATAATCAAGGACAATTTTTGGGCATATAAAATCTGTTATGTCCACATGTACCTACTCCTGAAAGATTCTCTTAACATTCAAATACCAAGCATAATATGCATTGTTAGCATAGTGTAGTATATACTCATGGGTGAAGGGCCAGAGAATATAATCAAAACAATCCCATTTCATAAATTTAAGAGTAACTTATTGTAGGTTGTCAAAAATAGAAAATAATTAATAATTGTTATTCATACAATACTACTTAGTACAGTTGTGCTTGCTTGTGCTTATGTTGTGCATCTGAAAATAATAATCTTTTCCTTTTGTTGCTTACTCATAAGGTAGAAATTTCTAGACTATCGCGTAGTTCAGGCAGCTTAAAAAGGAGGGTTTTGTGCCCTGATTTTTATACATTTATGAAAATTCCCCTACTTTATGATCAATATCAGCTGTAGAGAGTGCCATGAATTGATTCCCCAAATTATTCTGCATTCATAAGTGATGACTGATTTTTAGCATGGGACCTTTAATTAGGACTCTACAAAGGGTCATTATGGTATCAAAACTGGGGTTAAGTATCCTGGTTTTCAATTTTTGAGTCATCCCATTTTACATGCACAAACATACCAAAAACTACCTTTGACCACATTTTGGACAGCTCAAAAGCTGGTCCAAAACTTGTCAAACATATGTAACCATGTGCAATGATAATTCAACAATGTTTTTATCATGTGAAAGCAAGAAAAGAAAACAAGGGGAGTTCAAAAAAATAAGGGGAGTGTCAGAAAAACTAGGATTCTGAGCATTGATGAATAGTGATTGGACTACACGACAAAAGATATTTTTACTATGTAAATTGTCGTAAGTAAAAAATAAGAATATTCAATCTGTTCCCCATAAAATTGACAGATTCAAGTTTTAGTGATGCTTCAAGTTAATACTTACCATACATGCAGATTCATTATGCAAATCAAAATCTTCTTTTTTTACATTTTGAATGAGGTGTCACACCCTAGGAGTTTTTCCATGGCAAAATTGTCTAAGACCATGGTAAAAATGACATCACAGCCATGGAAGCGGAAAATTTTGTGATACTGCAATGACAACACTACCACCTTCACTTCCAACACAACTAACAATGTGAGTTGACCGTATCAAACATGCCATGTGCTTGATTTGGTTGGAAACGGCCAACTCAAGTTTTTTTGGATGCCATGATGGGGTAATGGCACTAGTAAAAGCTGCTGATTAAGTGGTGTGTGCACATTCATCTCTTCACCGACCATTATTGTTCAAGGTGCAGATACCTTAGACTAAGATGGTTAGTGCTGTTGATGGCTACATGGCTAGTGTTGAAGCTTTTGTTTCTGTGATGGCTGTTGCCATGGTGGGGAGGTCAATTTGAAGACCTCATCATGGGAGAGATGCTGGCCTTCTATGTAGGGTCTACAGTAGGAATTACTACTTTAAATTGTCAGTTTTTTATTTTGGCCATTCGTCAATTTTATGAGGAACAGACGAAGTACCTTTATTATTATTCCCAGAACCTCAAAACCAAATAGTGCACAGGAATCCATGCTAAAAAAATGTAAACATGCCTATAAAAGGCACATTTTGAAAACTTGTCTTCAAAAACTTTTTTCTACGCTGTTGGCAGAAGTTTTGACATGTCCATAATAATCACAAAATTTTTATGGTCGTAAATGTGGCATTGGAATTTATGCCAACAACGTCCTTCATGTAGTTGAAAACTGATTAGATGCAAGAAAATTGAGTAAAATCATGAAACCATAAAACAATATTATTAAATTGAGCTCAAACATGTTACAGTTTTTGCCCATGTAATAAAAAACATGAATATAGAAAAAAATTGAATAAATCCTGCTGTTCTAGACATAAGCTGCCAAAACCAGGTTAATCTCTAAATATACCTGAAATGATCAAATGAAAATCTGAGGTTGTGTTACTTCTTCCAAGTAAAGAAATCAAAACTTTTTTCAAATCATATGTCTTACTACATTGTACACCTTATCATCATGTTATTTCAATCTTTGTTATGAGTACATTATAAAATTGACTATTGTGGCGACCAACAACATGTTTTTTAATAAACCTACATTTTTCACTTTTGTCTTGTATGTTTACAATAGGCATCTATCATTTCTTTTGTTTGAACATGTACAATTTGTATTACTATTTTTAGATCACTAATACTAATAGTAATTGTCATGAATTGGGCATTAAGATTTTTTTGCTTAATTGCGTTGAACTTAATATGATTGCATCAGGTCATAGTTTGAAGTAATAGGATGCTCTATGGAATTGGAATGAAACACTAAATTTCTTTTCAGGTTGAAGGCTGTATAAAGTGCAATAATTATGATAAATTTATTGGGACAACATCAAGCTTTATGAGCTATGCCATAGGATGCAGCACATTTGAATGCAGCAGGACACAAAAATATTGATCACTATTCCTGTTATATTTGGTCAAAGAATGTGGCATTAATACTCATTCAGCATTAATGAATACATCAGACCACAAAATATGACAGGTGAATTATCAGTGGATGTACTGCCAATGTGTTTATTTATTTGATTCAAAGTTAAAATCAAGAATTTTCAATTCGAAGCTCAAATACAAGGTTATCGTACCAAAAACAAATAACTAAATTATTGTATTCTTGCTGAAAGTAAACTTTGCAAGTGGTTTCAAAAGATATTGTCCAAGAAAACAAAATGATTTGTTACTTTTGCAAAAATGGAAGAAACCCCGCAGCAGAACTGATATGATTATATACATTCAAATTTGACTAACAGCTCAAAATAAGTACATGAATTGGTTTGAAAATTGCAACACAATGATTCATATCATTCGTTCATAAGAAGATTTCACATATGTCGACACAAATAGCACGAGTACACACAAAAAATCAGAATACTTTCAATGTGATTGTTCAAAGCACGAAAGAAATCTCTCTAAAACATTAGTGAATAATGCAATACAAACATTTTTCATGTTCTTAGATTCTTAATTTTCTTGTCTGAAAAATTGATGTTGTTGAAGCTCGGATATTGTTTCATAGTAAAATGTAATAATGGCATTGTCTATGACTCTGCAAGGAAAATCCAATATGCATTGATATTGAAAACATTTGGCATTAATAGTTGCTTTTTCGTTTTATCGAGGCACCCACTCATGATGTCACTAGTCTACCGACTAAACTCCAAGTCCTTGCCTCTAAGATTTCTACCATTGCCAACTCGCCTTTCATATCGTTGATTTCTCCTTCAAAAAATACTTGTCTCCCTTGCCTTGTTCTCCCCATTACCTCTTTCCCATTCTTTGGGTTCCGATCTTCCACCAAAACTTCCACTGTTCTTCCTAGATAGCGTTGGCTTCGCTCCAGTGCATGTTTTGCAGCCAATGATTGTACCCGTTGCAATCGATCCGATTGAACATCTGGTGGTATTTGGTTAGTCCAATCTGCAGCCTCTGTATTCGGACGAGGTGAATACGCAAAGGTATTCAAATTATCGAACTTCACTTCCTCCATGAGGTCAAGAGTACGCTGAAATGCTTCCTCTGTTTCTCCCGGAAAGCCCACTATGACATCTCCACATATTGAAGCATCTGGGGCTTTTGCGCGTATTTTTCTGATAATCGTCATGTAGCTGTCAAAAGTGTACCCTCGTCGCATGTCACGCAGGACTGCATCATCCCCTGCTTGAAATGGGAGATGAAAGCATTCGCATACTTTTTCTAGATTGGCGATAGCATCAATAACCCTCTCTGAAAAGTATCGGGGGTGGCTTGTGACGTAGCGAATCCGCGAAAGATTGGGAGGCAAATTGTCGTTCAGGTAGTGCAACAAGTCTGCAAAAGTTCTTTTTGGGACCATATCACGTCCCTGTGGCATAGACACGGAATAATATTAATGATTAGAATAAAATACAAGAAACGATCGACCTTTCAGTCCTTTACTCACATACGCATCAATATTTTGCCCCAAGAGAGTGACCTCCTTGTAACCTGGGATAATAAACACCATCAATTGTTGGTAAGATGATTTCAAAATCAGTTTGCAAAATCGAGGAAGAAAACTGAATACATCACCTGCATCAGCCAATGATTTGCATTCGCTGAGAATGGCTTCCATCGACCGCGATTGTTCCACACCTCGGACAGAAGGAACGACGCAGTAAGTACAATGTCTTTCCAGAAATTGGAACACAGAATGTCAATACCACAAAGTTAGATATGAACGTAAAAAGTGAGGAACTACATAACTTCAGACCACACACAATAGAAAGGACTCACTCATTGCACCCATAAATCACATTCACCCAAGCACGCACAGAATGTCCTCTCTTAATAGGCACCATCCAATCCCCATCTTTCTCCCTACTACTATTCCATCGGGCTCCATCTCCACTCAAACCGCTCCCACCACCTTCACTCCAAATCATATTTTCAGTCATGCACAGCTGACTTCCCTTTCCCACTTCCACCAATAAATCCCCCAACCATGGTATATATTGTGGGCCCAACACCAAATCGATCTCCGGAAAACGGCGCAGTAGTGCCTCTCCCTCTTGTTGTGCTACGCATCCAGCTACTACAATCGCAAGAGGGTGTCCAGCTCGCTTTAGAGCTGTGTATGGCCCTAAAGCATCGTAGACCTTTTGCTCTGCATGGTCTCGGATGGTGCAGGTATTCAGGAGGAGGACGTCAGGTGTAATAGAGGCCTTTGATTTTTTGTTCGTGGAGATTTTTGGAGTGGCGATGAGAGAGTTGTCGATTTTTTCATTTACATTGGAGCTTTGGATTCCATCCAAAGAATTCAGGCCCAATTCCCCTTCCAATACACCCATGATGCGTTCACTGTCTGCCACATTCATTTGGCATCCGGTTGTGACAATTTTGTAATATTTTGCATTGGGCACCGAATATATGGTTTTTGATTGTCTATCGTCTTCTTCCAGTGAAAGTCCAGGTTTGTCCTCAGTGCATACACTTTTCGATGAAAAGCTATTTGCTTTTTTTTCCAAATCAACTTTCTGAAAAATTGGAGATAAAGGTGTTGCACCTGATCCTTTCAACTTTGGCCGAATTTGAATAAATTTATTTTTCGACTCCGTTTCTGCCGCTGCTTTTAACGATGATTGAAGTTGTATGTCCAAATCATCTACTCGTATCAAATGCCACTGCATTTGCTTGACATCACCATCATCAGATAGTATTGAGGAAAGTTTGACGACATCCCCACCTTTGACACGACGTTGGAAAACCTCTTCGATTAAATCAGATGGGATCATATCTGACACAACTTCATTGAGATTACCATAAGTTCCTTCTTTTTGTTGGAAGTGAAAAGGATTATCAACCCAGCCAACTTTCCCCCCTTCCTCTCGACTATGCGGGCACAAACTAACATCACGGGCTAGATCTGCAAATACATCACTGTTTTCCTTCTGATATGTCTCTCCATCTTCATTTTCAGAAGAGGATTCATTTTTTAATGATCCACCTCGCAAATACAAATCTAAAATTAAATCAGCCATTTCCTCTGTTTCCAATGTGATATGTCGGACATATGCCGATCTGACCAAAGTATGATACCCATTGTTCGATGAAAGAGCATCGGCGGGACGGATAGGAAACCACGTTTTCTTGATCTTTTTGTCAGAGTCACATTCATCAGCAGTGGAAATTGTAGATTTCTCATTTGTTTGAAAGGTGGAATGGAGATATGTTGGGTATCGTAAGAAACTTTTCAAATTTCCTTTGGGTTGTATTGCTGGTGGTGCTGTGAGATGGAAAGAGTTGACATGATGTTGTACAATAAAATCAAAGTGAAACAGTGCTATCAACGCCGGTGCAATGAGAGTCATGATGTTTGTAGATACCTTCGACTCCAGTCCCAGTCTAGAGGTACTTATGGTATGTACCTTATGGTAGTTGCTGGGGATTGTGATGGATTGTGACATGTTTGATCAGGGGAGGCCGACTGGGAGTGCAGCTCCTGCGACGAGGCGATGTAAGTAGAATATTTTCTAAGTATCGCTAAATATTTCTCCAAAATTTAGTGATTAGTGTTATACCATGTAAAAGAATGAAATGTCGCCAAATTAGGCTTGGCTACAAAAAAAATTATTATGTACCATACAACCACTACAAGCTTCCTACCTGAACCATAAGAGCGTCCTTGGACCATTTCGATCAAAGCCTCGCAATGGCACTCTTGGATTCGTCAGCGTGGCGGCGCTAGACAACGCTGAAGTCACCCCTTTCGTCGGCTCTGACGGCGCTGCCGCCATTGTGGCTTCAATTTTTTTTTGCAAAAGAGAGGCTCTCCACACAGAGTCAAAGAGAGTAATGCCATTACTTTTTTGTTTTGTTTTAAAAAAGGGCAATGATACCACAGACGAACTGCCAAGAGCAGTTGTCGTCGAGGCAGTGGAGGGGATTGTAAAATGAGACCTTGCATACCAATTTGACATAAGTTACTTACCACATCAATGCATCTCTTTAGAAGAATAATTGCACCATAGAATGAATGGGATTTATGTTCATCGAACAGCGATGTATCAAGTTTGAGGGCAAATGCGTCCAATAAGCAGTAGTCTGCAGTAGTGTAGCTAATACGAAAGCTGAGTAAATTTAATCAAAAAACATAAAAATTGTTTAGCCTATAGATATTATTATTTGTAATGAAATATTACATTTACATGATGATTGTAGTTGGTCGGCTCTTGCGACCGCTGGTGCAGATTAGCACGGGGGATAGTGCGGTGAATGGTGGTCGGCGCTGCAAAAATGGTGCTGGGAACTTGGAAATGGAGGCTGGCAACACGATGGCGGGATTTGATGGGGACGCCATATCCGACAGCGAAAAATGGTAGTATTGGGTGAAATGTTGTTGGCTACTGGAAAGCGGTGGGCGGAAGTCAGCGGCTTTAGTGTGTGCGGAGATCTCGGCGCCGCCGTCACCAGTCCGGAGCGGCTGCCATTGTCGGCATTTCAATTTTTTTACTAGCTATTTACTAGGTACTTACGTATTATCAATCAATACGCAGCAGCTACGTGCAAGTTTGAAATTTTTTACTTCAAACGCCTCTTCCCTGGGAAAGCTAGAGATTTTTCTAGTAGCTTCCATCCTAGTCGGCCTCCCCTGGTAAGAATGATACTCCTAGTATGTACTAATAAGTATTGTAGGTAGTAGACATAAGTAGTAAGTAGGAAATTCTCTAGGAATGAAAAATAAATTGGTAAGTATCTGTCTAAGGCCCGGAATTATCACCCGGCGGGAGGGGGGTCAGCGTAGCGGGAGAGTCGGAGTTTCAAAACTTCGCTCCTCCCGCTCAAATTTCTATTGCCGCTACGCTCGATGCGTACTATCAAATTTGTCCGTTGCGGTTGGCGTAGCGTGAGTAAAATTTTGTAGCTTCAAGCTTACGAAGAGTTAAAGGACTACGAAAATAAGATTTTGGAGCTTATGGCATACTCCAACTTCTTTTTTTCTGTGTGGAACAATCGGCGGGAACTTTTGCCGACAATGGCGTGTTGCTGGTGGGGATATCCACCAACACTGTCTGCAGGGTATTGGGGGAACTAAAAGATATTCCGTCGGTGCCAAATAGATGGCTATTTAACATGCAATCTATTCGATGCCAATGGCTCAATATTTACCATTATCATTTCCAGTTCAATGGAGATGACAAATGCGGTGGCTAGTCCTTCCCATTGCACTTAACGATGATGAAGTATCTCCAGCCTATCCTCCGTTGCTCAATTTTATTGGCAGCAATGAAGGAAGACATTACTACCCGTCCATGATCGATCCAGTTGCAAAGTGTGTTGGCCTACTTTTTTATTGCAACAGCGGGGGCATTTGCCATTCCTTCTGCCATGACACTAACAGGCTGCGTACTTACCTACAATGTAGAGTCCTCCTATAATTAGTACATAGCAGTAGCATTTTTTTCTATGGTACCTTCTCGGTATTGGTATGGTACTCCTACTCTCTCCCATTAGTACCATAATGGATAGCAGGAGTTCGGGCTTATTCTCACTTGTAGCTGGGAATGAAGTGCCACTTAGCAAGACACATATATCATGTATTTGATGCGATATTTTTAACTGAATGTGACTTTTTGATGTTTGTGACATCATGACTTTTGAAAATTGATGATCCATTTAAGTTGAGCACGATGTGACTAGTTTTTGAAAAAAAAACTGATAAAAACTTTATCACGTGATTTTCCAGCCATGAATCAATTTTTTCTGAAAGGTTCTTTCTCCTTCCAATCATGTTTCCTTCCAGAAGAACTTTTTGAAAGGGCTTCCAGCTCCTCTCAGCTCCTTCCAGCTCCTTCCAGTTCCTTCCACCAAAACTCTGTCCAAAATCCAAAAATCCTTCCACAAAACAAAATAAAGCTCATAACCTCATTACAGCTTCCAACAAGGAATTTCACTTTTTTGTTTTATGGTTCATAAGGAATAATACTGGGGTAGCATTGACTTTTTATGCATACAATACTACTACGTATTATGTTGCAATTAAGTCTCCCAGCAGTGTGGTAATTTTTACAATGCAATTAAGTATTGTACTAGTACTACCTTTTGACTCCTAGTAAAAGATTAAGTATGGTAGGAGTAACTAGGTAGTAGGAGTATGGTACCCCCCTCAATAATAGGATTAGGCCATGGCAGACCATGGCATTAATCTTCCGGATTAGCGCGGGGAATCTCAGCTAAAACTGCCGTACCAAGTAATAACCCATGCTAGCCATTACCTTTCACATCCAAGGAAGGCATTCAGCCATCAAAACCTGCCAGAGATGGCCAATTGCTGATGCTATCACCATCTCAACAGCAAGTGCTGCTGTGGATGTTGTTGTTGAGATGGTGTTGTGGCATCAGCAAATGGCCACCTATGGCGTATTTTGGTGGCCAAATGTGTTCCTTAGAGGTTGAAGGTGACATTTAGCATGGGCAATTGCTTGGGACAATGATGTTCACGGAGATCCCCTGCACTAATCTGGCAAATTTTTGTCATGGTGGGATGATTTACTCTTTACTCTAGTAGTAGGGTAGGGTATGGTAGTACAACATAGGTATGTAAGTATTATATTGTACTCTCTCCCAGGCTATTATTTCCGTAATTGTGGTGAATGAAAAATTCAAAAAACTAACTTACACGTGGATGAGCCTAAAAGAATTGTTTTTTTGGTGGAAGGATTTTTCAGATATCAGAAGTAAGGTTTCCTTCCAGAAGGAGCTGGAAGGAGATGGAAGGGAAAAAACACTTCCAGTTGGAATGTTTTTTTTTCTCCTGGAAGGATCTTTTTTGCTCCAGAAACCCTTTGGTCAAATTCCAAAATCCTTCACCGTTGAGTCACGTGATAAAACTATTCACTGTGAGAATTTTGTGACAGAAAACAAAAAATAATCATGCTCAAATTCAACGGCTCCAAACAATTTTTTGTCACTTATTTTACTTGAATTTTTAACATATAAAGGCTAAAGCTCCGTGGAGCCGGTTCCGTTGACGTACCCTTATACTTTAGGTATACTCTACATACTACGAGCGTAGCGAGTCAAACTCACGCAGT
>JALLOT010004636.1:0-10856 GCA_036939595.1 Thalassiosira livingstoniorum
GTTTTACCCCTAGCAGGATAAAAAAATTCATGATTGTCATACCAATCCAAGACTACAGTAGTTTTTGGGAAGCACCAAGCACAAGCACCGGCGAGCCATGCAGCCATGCACCATGGCGACAGTTACCAACGAGTGCTCGAGGGCACACACACAGCAGCGGCCACAAGGTCATCTCGTAGAGGCGTCCATCCCAATGCGACAATGGATCAACGATACTGCCCAGCATGCGTCAAATGGCAATAATCAAACAAAAGAATCAATTCTTAGAAAAACTACAGTTGCATACGGGATTGCGGAGCTATTGCTGCATGCCAAAAGTGGAAATCCAAGAATCTTCAATGATGTAAATGGAATGAAACAAACCTCGTCTATTGGGAATGAGATTTTCAATTTAGACAACTTTGTCGTCCGTTTGTCATGTACATCTCGGTTAATTACAGAGGAGATGGGGGTAAACTCAATGGACCCCAATCTAAAAATTGAAGGAATCAACATGATACTTCCAGATCTATCGTTGAAGCTCATTCCGCCTGTTCTTCCAAATAATTATATCAATGAAAATGAACTATGTCTGATGGGAAAAAATATGAGTTTCGAAATGACTGGGGATCCTACCATATTTCCCGACAATAATTATGTTCCGACTAATGATTCAGATCTTATTTCTCAGATTGGCAAAGATGATGCTCTGCTTGATTTGATGAATGATCAGATTCACGATTTTCCAGTTGAAAACTTTCAAGAACTATCTAATTTCGACAGCAATGACACGTGTAGAATTTTTGCCTCAGCAGGTAGTCATACAGTGCATAACTACCAAGAAGAAAAGATGGAACCTCCGGTGGAACAACACGAATCAGCTTCCGCGGCTTCATGTCTTAGGGGGAATGAAATCAACGGGGCAAGGTCGGACCCGAAATTTGCCACTGGTGTAAGCGAGGATTTTAATGTGTCGGCGCATCTGGAAGAGATCCAACGGGGAATAAATGATAACAAAGGCACAGAAGTTGAGGAGAGCAGGGCTTGTCATTTATTTGGCGTCCTGCTATATGAACTCTTCTCCAACAACGCCTTTCTTCCTTGCTCAAAAAATGGAAATAGTGGAAACTCCCCCCCACCAGACTGTCCGAAAACTTCTGACGTGGAAGAACCATCTCGCAAGAAAAGTAGCACTGCTTCTTCTGTGATAAATTTTGCTTTCGGGAACGAAGGGCAATCGAATAGTGGTATGTTATTGCCTTCATTGGAGTGTCAAACATTACGCACCCCTTTGTGTGAGTTGGGTTTCCCAACGTTGATATCTCTGCTAGTGAGCAATCTCCTTGAGTGTGGCTGGGGTGAGTTTAGCTCAGATGTTGCATACAGCTCGTTGAAAGAGGCAAGCGAAGAATTGCATTTATTACTCGAAGATCCATCGAGATATTTGTTCCATGCATTGCCAGAAACAGGGGATGGTGTAGGAGTTCACTTCAAGATAAAGAACGATAAGCTTTACGGTAGGGAAAAAGAGTCATCCCTCATATCGGAGACACTAATTCGTGTGATACTCTCAGGGGAAAGCGAGGCTTTGTTCATTGGAGGATATTCAGGGTAGGAATCTGATTTTCGACTTTCTCACCATGAGCTATTAATGATTTCACTAATTATTGTTTTTTTCCTTACAGATCGGGGAAAACGTCTCTGGTGAAATTCAGTGTGAAAGAAACCACAAGCATGCTTGGTGTTTTTTTCCTGTCACAAAAGTTTGATGAAATGTCAGACAGCCCACTTTCTATTGCGCTGTCTTCGTTTGACAATCTATGCGTCCAAATAAGTAAAAAGAAAACACCCGAAGAAGTGGATATCATTGTAAAAGAGTTGAAATCTGTCTTTGGGACGCATCTTTCCACTTTGGCCCGTGTTCTTCCCAACATTGGCATGCTAAGTCCTCAGTTGGTTCAAGAACAACCCTTTGAGGAAGAGGGCAAAGAAATAAACATTCATGGAATTTATTTCATCATTCAACGTTTCATGAGAGTAGTATCGAGCAAAACTCAGCCAATAGTTCTGTTTCTTGATGATTTGCAGTGGTCTGATAGAACATCTTTGAACTTGATTCATGCAATCCTATCTGATACGAAAGGAAGTAATTGCTTTTTTTTCATTGGTAGCCATCGTGAGAATGTATCTGATGGGCATTCAATTTATCAATTCATGAATAATTTGGACACTTGCAATGTTTTGTGCACTAAAGTGCATCTCAATGGAATTGAGAAAAAGGCGTTGAATATGATGGTGTCCGAATCTCTTGGACTTTTCCCACGCCTAACTAGATCACTTTCAGACACTCTTTTTCACAAAACAAAACGTAACCCTCTGTTTCTGCTTGAGTTTCTTCACTCGCTCTCTGCTCGGGGTCTTTTGAGATTCAGTTACCGAGAGCGGCGGTGGGTCTGGAATGATGATGGAATCAGTGCTGAGAGAGTAACTGACAATGTGTGTCAGCTGCTATCTACAAAATTGGGTAATCTCCCAGAAAACTTCCTTTTGGCGCTCAAAGTTGCTAGTTGCTTTGGCAACAAAATTGATTCTAGTATCGTGGCATGTTTGAGTAGTACGGCACATTATCCTACACTCAAAAATGAACTTGATTTTGCGGTGGATCAGGGATATATGGATTTTGATGGTCTATCATATCAGTTCTGTCATGACAAAGTTCGTGAATCGTCCTACAATATGATTCCTTGTGATGACAAGGATAAGTTCCATGCCAACCTGGGAATGATTCTTTATGAGAGCCATCTCACAACCAATGAGGAGCGGCCAGGAGAGGATTATGCATTCATCATACTCGACCAAATCAATCGTGGTAAATATTTGCTTGGAGATAAAGAACGTATTGAAGTTGCGCGATTAAACTACAGTGCATGTTGCAGAGCTATGGGCAATGATTTCGCTGCAGCCGTCACGTATGCTGACATTGCTACTGAGCTTTTACCAGCGGGACATTGGGAAAATTTCAATTTCACGAGGCATCTCTTCTTACTCAAGGCCAACGCGGCATACTCTTGCGGTCGACTTGATAAAGCAATGATAACAGTCGAGGATATTCTTGCAAATGCACAATGCCTCGAAGACAAACTGGATGCTTCCTTTCTGATGGTGTCTTTGCAAAATGCTAAAAAAGACACAAAAAGAGCCTATATGACATGCGCTGATGTGCTTTTCCAGCTGGGCGAGGAAATTCCCAAAGAAGTGCCAAATACTGACATCGTGAAGAAGGCGAAGAAATTGAAGAAGGAAGTAAAGAAAGTCATTGGTAAAGATCTTCTTGGTTTGAGTGAAGCCAGTGATAGCCGCACATTTTGGCTCACGCGTTTCTACAGCTCCATGTCTGTGATTTCTTTTTATGTCAAACCACAAATGCATGACTATTTTGCTTGTAGACTTGTCGAAATTGTTCTTCAAAATGGCCATTGCAGATGTTCCTCTTTTGGTGTTATTCCTTTTGCATTGGTTCTTTGCGGTAATTCGTTGAACGATCCTTGTCTTGGATATAAAGTCGGAAAAATGTCTTTCAATCTTCTTCAAAAGTATGAGGCAATTGATCAAATGCCAAAAGTGTACATGGCATTCTACAATTTCATTGCGCCTCGCTTTGAGCCAATTCAATCATGCGCCGACATGTTGAAACGCGGGTTCGAGATTGGGTCGAGTATTGGAGATCTAGAATCAGCTTTCATTTGTGCCGGTCAGCACATACGCAACGGCTTGTTTGGGGGCATCAACCTTTCAGTTCTGCAAAAGGAGGCCGACTACTACATCAGATTGTTCGATCATCATTCTAATTCTTTTTCTAAGATGTATGTGGTGAGTAAAAAAAACTGAAATCTTATTGGGAAGATGACTTTTGGAGTTTCTAACCGTTTCCCTCGTGGTATAAATCGCTTCCAACACAATTGAAAGAGTCTTTTTCAACAAACCGTAGCAATTTTGCTAGACAAGGGTGAACCTGCTGGATTTGAGAAAGAAATGGAAGAATTTTCTTCCAAGGTGGAGACGTTTAGCGAATCAGCTGTGTTCCACAAAGCAATTCAATGCT
This sequence comes from Thalassiosira livingstoniorum, assembly GCA_036939595.1. NCBI lineage: Eukaryota > Bacillariophyta > Thalassiosirophyceae > Thalassiosirales > Thalassiosiraceae > Thalassiosira > Thalassiosira livingstoniorum. The sequence goes on from JALLOT010004636.1 coordinate 4,082, forward strand.
TTTGGTTTGGCCGCTATGAAAGGTGTCACCATTTTCTGAAGAAAATATCTTTTACAGACGTAGGTATGAATGCAACTCTCTTGTTTTATAGCGGGATTGCTGGTTTACACTTAGTTACAGCACGACGAAAAGTGGCTTTGTTAGATGCTGCTGCTGATTCTATCAATTTGTTGAAAGATGAGATGGATAATTGCATATGGAATTACGAGTCAAAAGTCAAGACTTTACAAGCAGAGCTTTTCAATGTCCATGGTAGGAAAGAAGATGCGAGGCTGGCGTACGACGCAGCCATTGAAGCCGCTGGGAAATGCAGACTTTACCACGAGCAAGGCCTTGCATGCGAGCTAGCTGGATTCCACTACAAGAAAGCTTTTGAGTGGCCATCAGCTAAAAAGTATTTTGAACAAGCTAAGAAGTGTTACTCTAAATGGGGTGCACAATTGAAAGTTAATTTCATTGATCAACAATTGAATGAAGCGAGATGCGGTAGCTAGCATGGTATTTGGGTTGAGCTGCTTTAGAATGAATCTGTTTGTCCAAGTTCAAGTATTGGCATAACTTAAAACATGAGTCATTGGTCTTGAAGGTAATACCTATAACTACACACCCTTGGCATACTATCGTTTCACGTCATCAACCACGTTACATAGTAATATTGATTTACCCCTGATCAGACATCACAATGTTACAACGCAGAGTTGCAGAACTGCTGTGTTTCAAGGCCATTCTCTTCGGCAATGAATACTGAGATCAAGTTCTGCTCAAACAAGTACTATAAGATTTCTTTTACCTCTACTGTCATTCTCTGGGTTGAATTTATTCATACTTAGCATTATTCCCACAGCATTGTCTATTCACAAAAGTTACATTTCTTGTCTAGATATATCAACAATTTTGGTACCCTCTATCGGTACGAGGTCGCCCGTCCAACCACACTTCATTCCCCCATTAAGGCAATAGATGACCTTCTCATTGTCTCTTCAAATCTTTCCTTGCAAATGAAATATCCCCAACCCCCTGGTCGATACAATCTTTCATTAGCTCTCCATCTGGCCTTCTTGAAGTGAGGCACACACAAAATTGTTCCACGCAACAAGGTCATTCTCTCATCATGGAAGAAACTTCTCATCAGCTTCACACTGTGCTGATAAGGAAAAGGAGGGTAATATAGGTTAGGATTACGGCGGAGGTGAACATCGCAGTTGTCGGGGAGGCGGCCCATAGTTCGTGAAAGGCGAGTGATGTTGTTTCCAGACAAAGAAGCAAAGCGCAAATTTGGCAATGCTGCAATAAAAACAGACGTCACGAAATGACGAGTTTGAGTTTCGGCAAAATAAGTATTGCTCAGAATGGCAAAAATTCTAGAACACACAACCTAACTCGTCCAGAATTTTGAAACCCTGTCCATTGAAACCCCCATCATCTGCTCCGTCGTTGTCCTCCATGAACAAATAGTTCAGGCTCTTCAACTTTCCCACAGCATCATGCAAATAGCTCATGTTATTCCTGCTCAAAGTCAATCGTTCCAATGGGCCTGTGGACTTAGACAGTGCATCGAACGTAAGCTCCCAGTCTTTTTCAGACATGTTCGAGAGATTGCAGCCTCTCATCCAGAGATGACGTAAATTGAGTCTTCGTGGGAGTGGTGGATCCATCACTTCCATCACAGCGACATCATCTCCCATTTCCTCCCATTGATGGGAAAAAGTTGGTAGTGCAGTTGCAAGTGGTGCCAAGGTTCTAATATTAGGGCAGTCACTTAGGTTGAGAGAAGAGAGGTTGGGTAGTTGAGCGACAATAGATTTGATGCATTTGAGGGAAGCTGGAGTGATTGATAAATGGGCACACGAATACCGCAAGAAACAAGAAGATGTGAGCGAGGAAAAGTATCAAAATGGAGCATCATGTTGTACTGCCAATATGTTGGGGCACTATTGACAACGAAAAATGAAAAATGTGACTAGAATCGTGGCATTTCTCACGGAAAATTGGAGCACACATTTATCATGTTTGCGACCTTGCTTGAAAAAGTAAATGATCTTGGTTCACAGACGTACAATTCTGCCGAATATCCACATGCTGCAAATTGCTGTAAGCAGCCCCAATAACATCACTTGGAAAACTATTAAACTGATACCATGAGAACTGAATGCGTGTAATTCTATTTCGGGCACCAAAAGAACCATTTTCAAGATATGATGGTGTGTCTGTATTGCTAGATTCTGCAATTTGTTGATTATTCCCCGCGTTGCTCTCAGAAATTCTATTTCCACCCACTAATTCATTTTCTACTTCGTTTCCTACGGCATGTTGGGAATTCAAGCCTCCGCGCGTAATGAGACCAATCGCCTTCTCAAAATCACGTACTTCCAATCCAGGAAAATAAACCATTGGATAATGAAACATAGATATCTCTCCAGTCGATACGTCACTCCTCGTTAAAATTTCTTTGGCGATCCATTCAGGGTTTTGTTTGATAATTTTCGTAGATGTCGTGTCAGAAAACTTCCTTCATACCCCCGAGGTAACTAGAGAATGGGAGGAAGAATTGGACGCTCGAGATGCCAAGGATGATTGCGAAGAAGATCGTCGCGGCCCTAGTGCTGCTGTCGGTGGGACACCCTGTTCGTCTGAGGAGGATGTGTGACTTCTCTGGAATGGGCTCACATGATCAGAAATTTGTCGCACGTCATTAGTAGAGACCGAACGATGAATTCCAACTGGCGTGACATGTCCAACATGCCCATGATTGCTGGTGCATGTGTCAGGATGCTCTCCAGTACTCATTTCAATGTGCGTATTAAGCAGGGCACTTGATTTTAAAACGAGTGTTGGATTACGATGACGCGGAGTCCAATTGGAACAATCACTTGGACCTCTCAATTCTAAAAATTCGACTAATAATTGGAGTGAGAGGGAAGGGAGCTGAGTATGGGCAATGGGCAGGCCTCGCGAAAAAATATATTGTGCGCAGAGCCCTACCTCAAGAAAAAATAATCCGCCCCCCTCTATCTAGATGTACTAGAGGTACAATTGGTGGTACAATCTGGTATTGTACAATATTGTATTTATTCGCCTCCTTCCTTGCCTGCAGAGGCAATCATTGAGAATCATTGGCTGGTGGCCCAAGCTGCAACCTATTGAGAATTCCTACCTCTATGTCACCAAACAAAAGGGACGAGCCGTCGTCGATGTTTTGGATATTTCTCACCGAAATGGGATAAGTACCACTCATGACTCCTCCATGCCGATACCGAAAGATTGACAATAACCCACAACCATACAATCCAGTGATTTTGATCGTATACAATTGATAGACTCATTGCAAATCGTTGGCCGAATCGATTCAACAATGGCACATGTGAAAGAAGTGATGAATGTTCCCTAATCATAGCTTCATTTGAAGCACATGATGTGTATTGCTGCACGACGCGTAGTTTGCGTAGTTCCAAGAGGACTGCGAAGAAGGAGTAGATCATGATTTCGGCAAAGTAGTGGGGGCATGAAAGGTATTGAAACCACCCCCCATATGGTATTTGATATGTTGAGCGTCCATCAATAGCAGCACATTTCTTAGCTCGTAGCGCGGCAAGAAGGACATGGTGTCGATATTGCTGATATTGAAAATACATGCATCCAAAAGTTGATACTGCAGCAATGAGCCCAACCACAGACAAATGAATTTCTTCGTTATTGACAGAAAAATGAAGGCACATATTGTTGGTTTTAGTTGCCCCTACTTTCTCTTCACAATTTTGAACACTATGTTCCACGTTTGGATTCAAACCATACTTCACCGGCAATTGCACAAAAATAAATGGCAGGCAAAGATAATGAACAGCCCCAAGTAAATACCCAGCTATGTGCATTCTTGATTGCTGTCCTGATGTTTGAATCCATTTGCACTCGCTAAAACGTCGGATTAGATGTACCAGTAGGAGAGCAGTGGGCAGCCACTCGTGCCCCTTGCCACCCACGAAAAGACTCTTTGCTCCATTTAGCCCTCCCTTCAAAACAATGGATTTGTAAACGTGGTGAAAATTAAAATCGAATTCGTTCCAAAGAAGAAATAAAGTTGCAAAAATGCCAGTGATGTAAAAATCAGAAAATCTTGATTTGTTGACAGTCCACGATTTCATTTCCACCAGGAAATCATTCAGGCACCGTAACAACTGCTGCCTCAGCCCCTTGTTTGCGTCCTGATTGTGTTGTAAGTTGATACAATTGCTCTTCTTTTTACGTCCATTGGAACCAGCGTCATCGGCATCATGCCCTTCACGATTTTCATAGCCATATCCATGCCCCACATGTCTTTCAGCTCCAGTGTGCCCATCATGCCTCAAATTTTCGATTGCACGTGTTTTTCCATGAGACGAAAGCGAAGTCAGCGTTGGCGAAATCAGGGAAAGGAGTGCTGCAGATGTCAATGCTATGTAGAGAGGTCCAACGAGGAGTTTTATGGTGGACAGAATCGATGCGGCGTTCATTACTGTCATTGTTCTTCCTCAGATACGGTTCCAAACCGATCGGCCAAAAGCCGCTCGAATTTCATCGTGGCACTATTGACTGGGCGGCCAAAGTCAACAGATGCTTGCCAACAAAAAGCTGACAACAAACAGCAGCTAACTACTAAATCAGCTCCATTCGATGTTTGTTGGTTGTTGGTTGTGGGTTTTTTTATTTAGGCAGTTTAGGGTTTAGCTAGGTAGAGTACTACTTATGATACTATAGCTAGTAACTACCATACTTACTTACATACTACTTCTACCATTACTACTCCTAAGTAAGTACGATACCTACTACCTTATGAATGTATGTAGGTATTGTACTAATAATACACCTACCTCTATCTATCTAAGTACCTAGAGGAGTTATGTACCTATACCTAGTTAGGACATAATATCCCTTTGCCACCAAAACCGCCCAAATTGGGCGGTTATGGAATCAAAACCGCCCAATTTGGGCGGTTTTGGTGGCAAAGGGATATCGTATTCAACATTTCAGCATTGAAAACTGCCTTGTACAAATGATCAATTCCTTCAACCGAAAAATGGTTCTCCCAAAGATTCAAAACTCGAAGATTGTTGTTTTTTGTCAAGGCATCCACGATCTGACCCACATCGTCATCACAAAGATAATTTACTTAGGCTTAAACCCAAATATTCGTTATTGGTGTTGCACTCAATAAATTTTGAAATAATAGGAATACTGGAGGAATCAATGTTATTGAATCCAAGATTCAAATCACGAACATTTCTTGCGCCAACCAGGATTGCACAGATATTTCAACACTGCTACCAAGATCACAACATCCCAATGAGATGGTTTCAAGCGCCGGATGGTTTTCAATAGCACGCGATAATGAAGTTGCCGCACCGAGATCATCGATAGTGTTGTCGGTGATTTTCAGCTCTTTCAGCGTTGAATTTTGAGAGAGAAAGATGGTTACTAAAGTCAGACCACGGCCATCCAACATATTAAATTTCAAAGTTAATTGGACCAACGACAATTGCTGCATCACGGGGACGATCATTTTGAGGACATTCTGTGGCAATTCAATGTTTAAGATGCTGAAGTGCCGCAGCCCACGTCGATTTCGTAATGACTGAGCAAATTTTCTCCAGTGCGGGACGAGAATTTCGACGTATGGCAACATGACTGCGATGTCAAGGCCCAAAGTAAGGTGACCTTCTTGATGACACAGTTCATGAAAATTGGTCGTGCAGACTTTCGTAAACGTAGAAAGGTGTCTAGATGTGTAATTGTCATAACCAATTGATCTCCAGTACTCCTGTTCGATTGTAGCTGCATTACGGGTTGTCCGCTTCGACCGTCTGAGGGGGCGGGGGGGATCCATTGCTTATTAGGAGTACTATTGCTTTGGGCGAGAATGAACAACCATGATGCATGGCATCGAACGTTCCAGTTTCCAGCCAGGTACTGTCCGTTTGCTACAGGTGCAGAAGTTGGTCCCTCAATTTTCAACCTTTTTGCTCCATTTTTTTTGCATTAATTAGAACACATTTTACATTACTTGATTTAAATGAATTTTTCTAGGATTTATGGCCCTATATTCATGGTGTAATGGAGCAATGAAATATGCATTTTTTATTAATTTTATTGTTAATTTTATTGTTTAAAGGGAGTATTTTTACATTCTGGCAGTAAAGATTTGACGTCTGCACAAATCTGTTCTAAAGTGTTAAAGTTTCAAGATTCAATATTGATTTTTAAAGAAGGAATTCACGCACGTGAAATCTAAAAAATCTATGTATGACTTGGTACAAAAGATTATTCTACATACCTCTCTCCTCGGAATATTTTTCACGATTTACCGTAATTAACGGGCTTCATAGAACCAGAGTGAATAAGTTACTTTAATATTATTTTCGGTTAATTTTATCGTAAATAATCGCGTAAAATCGCCAGTAAATAATTATTCTAGCTTTGAACGGTGTATAAGACACTTAATTATTTTCGATCGGTTGGCGAAGAAAAATGTTGGTGTTATACAACCCTTTTTACGGTAATATTGGCCAGAATATTTTTATTGCCCCAATCTGGAGTCTGATTTCAATCATCATGAATAAGAATATAAATTTTGAGTCATGATTTTTCCGGAATTCAGCCCATATCTTTACATTACAAGCACAGATTTTTTTGAAATTAGTCATAGATTTTAATTGAGGGGTGTTTTTCTCAGTGAATATATATGCCCTCAAGGAAGGTGAGATTTTGGGGACTTAGTACTAATTAAGCTCTAAATCCCCAAATT
>JALLOT010004638.1:0-10108 GCA_036939595.1 Thalassiosira livingstoniorum
ATATTTTATATCGTAAATAGGTTTACGATTCCGAAATCATTTTTATACTTTTTTTTGTTCGGATGAATATTCCGAAATAATGATATTTAAAGTCGGGAACGCCTTTTACCCATTTTGCGATGTAACTGCACAGATTGACCCGGCCTACTAACTTTTAATAAACCATGGATTGTTACATTCCATTTTCCCAAAATTCTCTTGTAGATTTTTCACATTTATGGAAGAAAGTGGCAAATATTAGTTGTGTGTGCACCAAAAAAGGCCAAAAATACCAATGGAAATGAGGAACAATTTTTGGCATGCACACTGTGCTCACAACAGACTTGAAGGTGTTAGTATTGGATTATGTATCATCTTTTCTGTTTTATATCTAAGAAGTAGTTGCAAAATCAATTTTGACAAAGCTTTGCCAACAGTCAGCTCCATCTGAAAGTAAACTGATATCCAATAGACTATTTACTTTCAAATACATACAGGCAGTGCAAAAAATTAAAGGTGCCAACAGGGACACTCACCAGGTTTCTTTTTCAATTGCTTCATTCAGAATACACCCATGATATTGCAAGTATTTTTGCAGAAAACATATGTCCCTCCCACTCAATGCCATATCTTGGATTCCTCCACTTCATCAAATCCCAACTGAAATGTTCACCATTGCATTGAACATGAAGTATTGTCTCAATTTGTATTCCCCAGACAACCTGTCTCCATGCTGGTGTGGGGAAAAGGTTCACTCACAATCAGACCTCTTGTTTTTGTGCATCTGCAGCAATGAGAAAGGTGTGAATGATAGTTCTTGTGCTATGTATCTTGCTCTGTTCTATTTGATCCTCACAGCTGCAGATATTATTCATCCATTCACAAAAGTGGTGGATTAAAACTTGCTGTCCATTAGATATTTCACTCACAAAAAATCCTTTGATATCCCACCTGTGTCTGACTTCTGACTCCTTTTCTGTTCTTGTTGCTTGATTTTTACCTGCCATTTTCATCTCCTAAGCTGCCACTGCCAGCTGCAACAGACGGAACTTCATCTTGGCTCATGTCAAACCTCATTTTTGGCATGTTAAATGTTTCAAGTTCATGAGGCAAGGAAAAACAGACAAAGTCATGCATCTTTTACTGATTGGCAATGGATGATGCAGAGTCTTGTGGGCACCAATATTATCCTAATTCCAATAGCTATTGACCCACCATTGGGAAGATTGGGGCTTATTATTTTGTCATTCTCCTTTGGGGCTTCAGAGGCTCCTCTCTGATTTTGGCCAGTCACAGAGGTAATGTACAGTTGTGCTACTAGCCATCTATGTTCTGATAATATTGATCAACAATCTACTAAGTTTTGGAAGAAGTCAGGGTACAAAGGGCTTTTGGGGGGACTATATCTGGTTCCAATGCCTTCATCTTTTAACAAAAAGTTGTTAAATTTTCCTCTGACAGTCATGACAGCATGGCATATTTGGGATTCAAAATTGGGTTCTGCTAATCTTGGTTGACTTCTGGTATACCAGTTTGATCTAAGTGTTTCTTCTATTCTGTCAGCTCCCAGTCATCCTGATCTTTCAGTCCACCCACCTACTTTGTCTAAGACTTTGACTTTGACAGTCATAGCTTGATCTGCTTCTTGGACCTCTTGGTAGCCTCCTTGTATCTCATTGATGGACTCCCTGATCAGATCTTACTCCTTCCCTCAGGGCTCCTATTCTATGGACTTTACACCAGTTCATGAGTAGAAAAGTAAAGTAAAAGAAAACATTGAAAACACAGGGTGAATCAAAAAGTTTCCTGATCACTTACCGGTTATTGCAAAGCAATTTAAAAGGTATCTTTCTTCAAAACAATCCAAGATATTATTAAAAGAACCATTGATCAATGCATTTTTTGATCAAAGTGGGACATTGTAGACATGCACTCAATGTTTAGTCCATCATCATACTTTGGATTGAAGAAGCTTAGCAAAATATCCTTCTTTGATGCTTTGGCTGGTTTTAAATTTTCTTTGTTGACAACAAATTCTATTGGAAGGTTAAAATAGAAAAAATTGACCCACAAAGATCATGTTGCTATCTCAGGAGTCAAACCAAACAATGCTGAATTTTGCGAATGACCAACATCGATTGAGCTCATGCAAGAATAGTCATGATTGAATCAAACCATACTGGAAAGACAAAGGCCAAATTCACCTTCAAGTGTGCAAATCATATATAAAATAAGAGGAAGTGAAACAGATATTCCAATTGCAATGTTTTGGTGGCCTACCCAATTAAAATAAATACATGGTGCAACAGCAATTCCATAACATGAGGACATTCAAAATTTTTTGCTGATAGTCATTGGTTACAAATTATGATTTAAAAGTTTGTTATATTGAAAGTACAGTTCCAATAAACATATGTGAAAAGAACCTAAAAGAAAAAAGATATTTTCTCATTATTTAAAGGTTTTTGAGTGGAACACAAGTCACAAATTCAATCTCTGGTACTTGTGTCATTGTATCTGCTTCCAAGGTCTTGATTCGGATCTAATATGCAATATGCTCCTTCTACTGATGACAAATGAAAAAAATGCAGAAAAAAGATAGTGATGGGCAAAGGAATGGTGATATCAAAAGTAGAAATAGCATTTCTTGAGGAGTGGCTGACTTCTACAACTAATTGGTGACATTTTCTAGATTTTGAACTTTGCTCTAATTGAAAACTGGGTTGGCATAGATCACATTGGTAGTTCATTGCCTGTATTGAAAGAAGAATGAAATTCATGTTTTGTCTTTTATGGAGTGCAGTCATCTACGCTTGGAAGAGTTCCAAAAATAAGAACACTGACCAACTGTCAAGCCAAGATATTTACTTCCTTATTTACCTAAGTACCAACTACCATGCTCCACTACCATGCACCAACTACCATCTACCATAATAAAACATTAGCCTCCTGAATGCAGAAACAAAGCATTATCTATTTTTTTCTCCTGACTTTACCTTTGTCCACAAGTAGATGAGTAAAGAAGAAGAAAGTAATCAGATATCTTTAACTGCTTAGGAAAAGGTGGGGTGTTTGTCCAAAAGAAAAGTATGATTTGGATTTGAACAAAAAGTAAAATATTAATGCTGTTTTTCGGGTAAGGTAACGGCGGCATTTACTTAAAATAGGATGACTTTTTGGAAAGCTTGCTTGTTCTTGACGCAGGGAAGCTCTTATTGGGCTTTTGAGTTGTAGTAGGACCAGGAATTTGGATTGCTGAGTAGTCAATGTCATCGTCACCAAACTCGTCGCTGTCATCCTGGATATCGATAAAAATTGGTTTGTTATCATCGACTTCAGTTGCCGCAGGCTTGGAGTCAAGTTTTTGTTTCTTTTTTGGGCGTTGATCAATATATTTCTGGAGATTATTCTGATCAATGAAGGCTTTAAGGCTTTTGACGAGTCGTTCTCCATATTGATTCTGAACATTTTCAGGGAGTCCACAATCTGGCAACTCTTCTACTGTAGTAGGAACTTGAGATGCGATGCGTTGCATATTGTTGTTGCTCATGATATTCCAATCTAATGACATAGCAAAATCAAAGTGTGTCAGTACGTTGGCGGGTGAAGACGTCAGCCAAACTAGTGTCAGAAATATACTTACAAAAAACTCTGTTTCCATTCATTTGTTCCTAGTTTATTTGAAGGACGATGACATTTCAATACGTAGACTTATTGCGTCAATTGGGTTAAACATCGAGATAAAAACACAGAAACAAGATTCGCACATACCTCTTCGGCCCACATAGATACAAGTTTTTTTATTCTTGTTAATAGCTCGTCTGTGTACTTCTTTGGTAAAGCAGTTTCATCGCTCAGACGCTTGACTCCAACATTCCTGTCAGCTGGCGCAGCCTCTACGCCATCCACCGACTCAGGGCTGTCTTGATGAAAGCCATCGAGCTGAGACAAAAGCTTTTTCTTCGACTTTTTGCTCTTTTTTGTTGCGGGCTTTGAATCTGATTCGTTTTCCTTTGATTCCTTGTCCTTTTTCTTTGACACTTTTTTCTTGCTCTCTTTCTTCTCTGGAGCTGGGGCTGATGGAAAATTAACGAAGAACTGGTGTTGACCACTCTGTACAGCTTGAGCCTTGTTTCCGGGGTACACATAATCTGCATTGTAGCCACCTGCAGTGCTCTCAGAAATCTCTTCAATGATATTTTCAAATATCATAGCATGAACAATGGAATCCAATTCATTTTTGGAATGCTTCGAACCTGCCCCATATCCCTGAAGGCTGCCTGTGTTTAAGAATTTTGTGTGGGATTTGCTTTTCGTTCCCCGATAAAGCTCTGACAGCTGCAGCAATGTGATGCCACGGCCTCGCTTCTGCATCTGTAAATCTGTGAGTAGCTGGAGAATCTCTCTGGCTACATTCGTCATGTTACGTCTCTCTGGTTTCCTTCCAGCCCGGCAGTTATCGCAGGTTTTGTTGCACTTTGATTTGTCAAACAGCTCCCCGAAGAATTGAAGCTGCAATGTCCTACGGCATTCGAACGAATCCTCGCAGTACCGAAGGCAAGAGTAAAGCTGGTCGATCTTTCGTCTGGTTGCTTGGCTCTGTTGATTATATCCGGCAGCTTTTCGAATCATCATCTCCAAAATCTTCTTATCCTTGTAAGTGTAAAAAAGAATACAATCAGCGTTGCCACCATCTCGGCCTGCACGACCACTTTCCTGATAGTAATGAGTGATTGATTTTGGCATTGAATAGTGCATGACGTATCTAACGTCGGGCTTGTCGATTCCCATCCCAAAAGCAATTGTCGCACACAAAACACTGATCTTTCCCAAACTCCAAGCATCATGACGTCTTTGTCTTTCAAAAGGATCCAATTCTGCATGGTAATACGAAACTTTGACATCACGAAACCCTTTTTCTCTCAACTTTTCATTCAGTTTATCACACAATGTTTCGCAATCTTTTCTGCTTAGGCAGTAAATCACTCCAGAATCGTTTCGGCGTTCTGCAATGTAGTCGGCAATCACATCAATTGTTTTGCTGTCTTTCCTACGGACTTCGTAGTGCAAATTGGGTCTGTTGAAGGATGATTGATACCTGTACTCATTTCGCATTCCAAGTGCCCTAATGGCATCTTCCACAACTTTTTTATTGGCAGTGGCAGTAAGAGCCATTAGTGGAACACTAGGATAGTCTCGTCGAAGGCTGCCCAGTTGATTGTAATCAGGTCTGCAGTTTCAAGATATCATCGAAGTCGTCAAATTCGTTGAAGAGGAAAGGGAAGAATCAGACGGAAGGGTCAGTAATAAAGTTGAACCCTTTGCTCAAACGGTTGATGAGTGCGTCCTAAGCTAAAGTGATACTCATATCATTTAGTTTGCAGACAAAGAAACAAAATGGAATACAACACACCTGAAATCATGTCCCCAATCACTTTGAGCAGAGTTGAAAGAAGAGGATGGAAAGGTGAGAGAACACACAAAATTGTAGCAAATGATGATAATTTCAATCCTTGAACACTCCTCTGTGCTCACGAAATACTTCAGAAGCAAAAAAACATCCAACATACCTTAAACAATGGGCTTCATCAACCACAAAACGACTAATCCTGTTGTTCTCCACCAACTTTTTCAGCAAACTACGAATCATTCCCGAAGCCGACAATTTCTCAGGCGTAATATACAAAAGCTTGATCCCCCCATGCGCTGGAGTAATAAACAACCTCCTCGTAATCTCCTGCTGCTCCCCTTCCCAAGACTGTGCTGAATTCAAAAACACCGATTCAACACCCAGTTTTGTCATGGATTGGACTTGATCTTCGATGAGTGACAAAAGAGGAGAAATAACAACGGAGAGACCGGGACAACACCACGCAGGGAGTTGATAGCAAAGGGATTTTCCTCCACCAGTGGGCATGAGCACGAAGACATCTCTATTATGCATGGCATTTTCAATGACTTGTTGTTGGCCTGGTCGAAAGGCTTGATGACCAAAGATACGACGATTTTCAGTGAAGATGTCTTTGGTGTCGCCAGAGGCTTGGAAGCTTCCTCCTCCTGATGCAGTATAGCCATTGGAAGTATCATTGTAGAGGTTTCCTTCCATGCCGTCAACCCATTGAAAGAAGTCACATTGTTCCCCTTCGGGTAGCGAGCACTTGTAGAACTGCCTTCCTGAATTGGATGCAGTGTTAGCGGTTAAAACGCGGCATGGTTGGTTGTGCCCTGGACACAGAGGCACATCATCATTGTTGGAATATTGATTGCCTGCATCATTGTCATAATAATTGCTCTGGCCCCCGTTGTTGCATCTATTATGATATTCGTAGCTTTCACCAAAGGTAGCAGCACCTGATCCATTATTGCTCGTGAAATTGGATGAGGAATAAGAATTACTCCCATAATTATTCTCATTGCTTTTGTTATACGAAGAATTTCCATAAGAGTAATCATTTCCACCATTTCCGAACCCTCCATTGTCGTATCCTCCTCCACCAAACCCTCCATTGTAACCACCGCTGCCGCCTCCGCCATATCCATTGCTTCCATTGATCTGCCGCAAAGGCGGTCTTGCAGTCTGAGACACAATATTATCAACATCCAATGCTAATAATTCATCATCATCCATGTCAAATTCATCGTCGAACTGTTCATTTCCTCCATCATTGATGCCATTATAATTGAAGGAGGAATTGGATTGAGGGGGCTTTCTTCTACTGGAAGTGGTATCGATATTATTGCCATTGTTGAAACTGTCATGTCGGTTGGAGTTTCCATTGTTGAAGTTGTTAGTGTTATTGGAATTGAAATTGTTGGAATGATTAGATTTGTAATTATTGGAGTTGTTGGAATTATTGTTGCTGGCATTGTTCGATTTATCCTCATTGTCATCATACTCATTGTAATCAAATCCACTGTTAGAGGCTTCTCCGGACAAATCAATCGTAGGACTGCTGGGTCTGGGGCCCACATTGCTTTCGATACTAATCCTATTGGGATTGGGAATTGCTGCATTGATCTTGTTCGGAGTGGAATTCCTAGAGTAAGGGTTGTGTCGCGATGGAGTAGATGGAGATTTTGAGGCACTGTAGGGGTTCACTTTGGAAGAGCTGCTAGTTTCATTTGCAGCAGATGAAGATACTGTCTGATTTGGAAATGGACTATTTCGTTGCTGCTGTATTGGCTGTTGCTGATTTTGCTGATTCTGTTGATTATGTTGTGGATTATTAGGTTGTTGACTTCGCTGAAATGTGCCATTTTGCAGAGGCTGATTTTGAAATGAAGGCTGCATTTGCTGAGGCCCCGTTCGACCCACCGCAGAAGACGAAGGAGGAGTCGGCGGTGGCTCCTCCGGCAATGCCTCCCTCTGCTTATACCGACTCGAAGATGATTCCAATGCCGCCCGCAGTCCACTGAGGCTGATAAATCCGGAATGACCCAGATGGTTCCCGCCGTGCCGCCTGTTGTCATTAGTATTATTCGTATTGGCCACTTGGACGAATTCGAACCTCGGTCTTCCGTCATTTCCATTGCTTTCTCTGCCGCCATCGACATTGTCGTTATCACTGTTGCTACTCCTGCTATTGCGTCCGCCGTTTTTCCAACGAGCTTCAAATTCAGAAGTTCCATCGGATCGAATCGAATATTCAAAATTTAAAACACATTGCTGGGACTCCTGGTTCCCGGGATGTTGGTGCTGTTGGTACTGTTGGGGCTGTGTTCGATTCCGGGCATCGTTCCGATCTTGTTCGGAATTCGAATTTTGCCGTCGCCGTCTTCTGTCAGCCCGTTGTTGCTGCTGTTGCTGCTTCTGCTGTGATTCTGATGAGTGAAACGATTGGTGTATCGATTGAGATGATCGGGACTGCTGCCTTTTGAGCCAGTCTGTGTGATGAGACAAATTGTTCTGCATGATTCAAAGACCGAAATTTAATTATTAATTTCATCTGAAGATGAAGGTGTCGATGGTGAAGTCTTGGATGGCTCCAATTTGCTCCAATAGTAACTGCGATATTGTGGTGGAACAGTGATGCGAAGTTAGATGTTCAACAGACGCGACCAGTTGCCGTTGCGGTGTCCAAGATGGTGACGATGGAAATGGCATCGGCGGCGGTCGATTTATTCAGCTAGTAGCAACGGTGGATTGACGGCGGCCCGTGCGGTGAAAGCCTCAAACAACCTCAATGTTGGGGTTAGTTGTTCATGGCCGGCTGTTCATTTTCGGTGAACCTCGGAAAACTCTTTGACTTAGTTTGACTTGCTATGACGAATGTTTTGTTTTAGGTTGGAGTTTTCATTTTTTTCATCAAGACTGCTTAAAAAACAAACAGCATATCTGAAAGGTAATATTTTCTACTCTACCTAGAATACTTCCTTCAGCCGGAGCTAGCTATATTACCTTGAAGGGTAGGTAGAAAGGGTAAGTAGAGTATTATTGAGCCTGCGGGGAAAGCATACCAGGCAAGTTCAAATTGAAAAATTCTGAAAAGAACAACCTGAATCTCAAGCCACTCACACTCCTTCAGACAAAGCAACAAGAAAACCAACCAACAGTTACTGTGGTTTGCAGTTATTTCTTGGCACCCAACAACATTTTCTGATCACCAATCTTGATGCTGTAACATCCATCCAAATCAAGTTGCATCATCCAATTGAAAGATGATGGGAGGAGTGGGCATTTACCACTTGGGATCATTGATGTAGAGGGATTCCAAAAAAATGACTTCGGTGTCTTCCCCATACACAGGTCCAGGAGTGTTGGGATCTTCCAAAAACAATGCGGATTTCAACACAAGGTAGCTGGTATTCTACTCATACAGTTCCCCATTGCAATAACTTGCCATCTCAAGATTGCCAAAGTTTGGGTACATCTCCCTTTGGCATTGAGCACCATTTGACAAAAGGAGGCAGAAATGTGATCTTTGAGCAACAGAAAATGTTTCCACAATTGGTGGTAGCAGAGTGCTTCCTCTTTTTGGATTTGGAACTGGGCATGAAGTTTGAGTCAGTCAAGCACTTTGGTAGGTTTTGGTCATGTGGTGGCCAAGGTTGTCACTGTTTGCAAGGACAAAGTCCAGAGCAGGGTTGGATATTTGGGGATGGGGGGATATCCTTCCATGATGTTCTGTTGTTGCAGTGTTGGAGGGGGTAGTGCAGGCATTAGTCAATTGTTGGACAATTTGAGGGACAGTGGTTGTGTTTTAGTCAAATCAGTATTGGTCTTGGATTTTGGGTGGGACACTGGGGAACATTTGGGTGAGGCAATATTTGGGTCCAAGGGAGGAGAGGCCATGGTGATTAAGGTGCAGATTTTGAAGTTAAGGAGGAGTAGGGGGTTGAAACAGGAGGTGGAGGGGTTGTAGATACCGATTAGAAGCTTCAACAGCAGCAGCAGGAGGGGAGGGAGGGGAGGGAACATTGGAAGGATAGCATGGGATCCAGCATGGTCGTGATGTGATGGTCAATGGCTATCTCAAGCAACAACCAAAAGGCAGGGATGTTTGGCCAGACACAGAAGGGAGACAAGATAATTCTCATTGTATTGGCCCATACTTATCAGAGTTCAAGGGGTTAGATTTTGTGTCACGTATGTGGATGTGCAAGCATTGGGCATAAGCAACCATGGTTATATTGCTGCAACTATTTATATCAACAATTGCATTATTGTTCAGTTGTCTTTTAGACAATGATTATATTGTAAACAATTTCTTATCCATGGCAAATATTTCAGTAATTTAGTTTTACTTAGAAGATGAACATCAATTATGTTGTCTGCTTTTGCTAGATTTTGGATCCCATTGTCAAACTTGCTATCACTATTGCAGGTTGTGCATACTATACTGCTAGGCCATGACCATGTTGATGAAATTGATGGTCAAATGGCAAAAATGATGTTGGTGTGTGTTTCCCCTCTCTGCCTAGGCTCTACAATCTTCTACAATACTCTCTTGTATTGTAGTATACTATCCTATCTAAAAAATATTAAGGTAGATTGAAATGAATTTGTTGTTTTAAGTGAAGTTAAACTGACTTCTAAACACTTAAAATTAGGACTTTATCCACACATGCAAAACAAGGTTTAGCAGGGACCTAAGCTGGAGTATGGCTTTCGGCCAGTGGCCTTCATCAG
>JALLOT010004640.1:0-10110 GCA_036939595.1 Thalassiosira livingstoniorum
TTTTTTTTTGAAAAATTTCATTTTTTTCAATGACACTAAGAATTGGCCATAGAGATGTCAAAAATTGTCTCTTGGAAACAAAAAAATACTTCTCAATTGATATTTAGACACAAATGAATGCATATATGCAGTTATTATGCTCATAACTTTGCCAGAACAGTCTAAAAATAAACTAAATATAAGACAAATTTTTGGTACTCATATGAGTACCTAGTCTTAGGCCAGCCAGCATTATGGGGCTGCCCTGATGATGCTCAATAAAGCAAGCGTGTATCACTGATCAAGCTTCGAAGGTCAGCATGCATCTTCTCATGCTTACCAAGGAAATCATAATTTCCTTTTTTTCTTGCTCCACCATGCCCAGCGCCTACCCTTGCCCCACCAACATTTTTCAAATGCCACTTCCCCGACCGCTCAGCCAAACCAGACACAAAGGCCCCTTCCATCTCAATGATCCTCCGCATTGCATACTGGACGTGCCACATGTCCTCTACAATTCTCTTCAATGGAGGTGAGACGCCATGCTCAGGATCAAAGATCTGAGGTAAGCAGCTGCTTATGTGTTGCCAGTGAAAAAAATCTTGGATTGTCTGCTGCCTTTTGAAATCGGTTTTGCAGACCTTTTGACTTGCTGCAGTCTGCAGCAACTGCCAGGTGAACATCCCTATTCAGTGTGTTGTCTAATGGCATCATCTCTGGAGAGTTGCCGATGGGTCGATCCTCGAATCTGGCAAGATGTTTTGTTATTTCTTCCTATGGATGGATCCATTTTTGCCAATAGTCCTTCTCCTTCATCCATTTTACCGTGTCCTCGGCGGTTAATAATGAAAGCGCATCATGGTAAAAATACCATGTATCCTCGTGTTCTGTTCCTTTGTACAGTTTTTCTGATTCCTTTACAATATGTTCTATTACCTTCATGATACAGATGAATGCTGACATTGTTGAAATTTATTCAATTTCTTTCATCCAATTATCGCCGTACTTGCTCAAGTAAGGGTTGTTTTGTTTCCAATGCTCAATTGGCTTTGGGGGATCTCCTTCTGTAGTGGAATCACACACAACAATCCCCCTGGCCAAGATGGCAGGAGTCACCTGACTTAGTCCGCCGATCCTTCGTTTCTTGTCCTCGTCCGAGAGCCAAGCCTTCAAGTCCTCCACTTTGAGGATGCCTAGATCAGCAAAAGCTTTTCTATGAGCTTCTCCAATGTAAGGAAGGAGAGATACTTTATCCCCAAGGTATATTGTATTCTCGTCCCTCGTATCTTTGTTCCAAAACTTGCTCATTCCTTTTAGCCCTTGTACCCATCTGATTTCTTTTTCGATTGCATCGTTGTAATATTTGATTGACAATATTGTTCTGTTTGAATAGTTGAAAGGCTTAAGCCTTTTTCCAATGTCCTTGCTGTTTTCTTTTACCATTGCAATGCCAAAACACATTCGCACCTACGAATCATCACCACTTTCATCTGCCGAATCCTCATCAAGCAAACCAAGGTAAGTTGGTTTGTTCTGTGATTTCCTCAAATTACTTTCGTTGAACTCAATTATGTCTTTTATCTTGTCAACAGACGTGTCGTCAAAAGACGACAAAACAGAGGAACTACCCCCAAGGATTGACCCAGGGTCAAAGGTAGAGTTGTCATGTTCATCGGTACTGCTTTGATCATTGTTGTGTGCACCGCTAACGTCATTGCCATGTGTTCTGTAGATTCGGTCTCCGTGCCCATCAATGTGGTTGGCAATTGACTGAGTTCCGTCTCATGGCTGCAGATTGTCTCACGGTTGTGGTCCGTCTCGCGGCTGTGGTTCCGCTTCCAGGTTTATGTTGCGACAAACATGAGAAACATCAACCAGATGCTCAGATGGAGTGTCAGTCCTTCTAGTGTTGTTGGGATTGGCTTTGTTCTTGTGCATCCATGTGTCCTTCATTTGGTGCTCATGTGATCTGACCCTCTTTCTCTTTGTCAGGTTTCTCTTTTTAGCAACTTTCTGTCTGCCTTCTTTTGCAGTTGGATTTGTTCGTGGGTTGCTACAAGTTACATCTTTTCTCATGGGAGTCACAATGCCAGTTGATGGATCCGTGGCTGGACTCGCGAGCAGTGAAGGCTCGGTCTCACTGCAAGAACCTGCTTGAATGAGAGGCTCTGCTGGTGCAGATTCAGTCGCATTTGGCCAATCCATGGACGATTTGGGTTTGCCAGTTGCCTCGATGTTTGATGAGCTTTGTTTTGTTCTAAAGCTGTGCTCCAGCTGACTGAGCGTGACAAAGGCTCACAGTTGTCTTAAACGCAGTAGACGATTTAAGCATTACACTGTCAAAATGAGAGACATTAGATATGAGCACCATCAATACAGTGGTGTGAGAATGTGGAGTGAAAATGTGAGACATGGGTCATGGGCTACTGAGCACATTGTTTCTGACTGTAATGTGAGGATCAGGAGCAAGGCAAGATGTGGTGTGTGTGTGAGTGGTGCCAATGATGTGATTTTTTTCACAAAACTTTACCTTGCTAGTTTGATTAACAAAAATGGGTCATTGAAAAGTCACGATACTTTTTATATTATTAAGTATTCGTATTGTATTTTATTAAAAATAATTGAAATTATTCAAAAAGTCAGAAAAAGTAAAAAAAATAAAATAGGACTGTTTTGGTCATCATGCATCATCAGGGTTCGAATTGAAAAAAATTTCAAAATTGGAGGGGACTTTAACTTTTGATGTTCATTACTCAGTCAAAAATAAATATTTTTACTTGAAAATTTTACGTTACAAAAGTTCAGATAATGGACTTTTGCAACGTAAAATTTTCAAGTAATAATATTTATTTTTGACTGAGTAATGAACGTCAGAAGTTGTGAGTTTGTCATAGCAAATCAAGACTACGGTAGTATGTTACTTTACACTGCCAGTGACCTCTTATCACTTCTTATTCAACAAAAGTTTAGCTCAGTTTCTTAGCTCCTTCCTGCTTTATTCAATCAACCAAAGACTAATACTTAAAGAACCCTAATACAGGCCTCCTGACACAGTATGTGAAAATTGTACATTACGTGTCAGTTAAAAAACAGGTCACCAAAATATTTTCAGATTTAACTGCAGTTATTGCTTCTTGGACAGTTACACGGTGTAGTTAGTGCCGCCAAACAAAAACTCAAATCAACAAGAGTTAGAGATTTTCGGACTTCTCTAGATGGATCACGGATTAAAAAAAGTTGAAAAATCAAAATATATCGCCAAATTTCAGTGAAAATTTTTGGTGTGACGTCAAGATCGGCATACTCCTGCCTTCTACCTGACGTAAACTATCTATCATGTAGGAGTACTTTCCTATCGAGACAGGCAGGCGCTTAAGAGCACTTACTACGACTTCATTCCTCGTGAATCGTCAGTCTCCGACAGACAAAAAATACTCCTACTACTGCTCCCTATTGATCATAAGGTAGTCAGTTTTTGAGCACTGATACTCCTATTTATTAAGAGCAGTACTTTGGAATTGATACTTTCTACGAATGATATTTTATTCAGATTTCAGCTGATTTTATTTGTTCTGTTTTACTGTGTCTATTCTGTTTGTATCCGTCCGTCTTTCTGATTACTTCAAAAAGTAAAAACAGATACAAAAAAGAATTTGGAACAGTTTGGAGCTTCTAGAACCAACCATCCAAGCCATCAGACCTCTATTTGCTTCGCATAAGCTTCGCATCATTTCGTATTGTACCATACTACTTCTTACATACTTAGAGTCATGCTACTATGTCCAAAATGGTCATACCTTCGTTAGTTAAAACAATAATATTTGGCACAGCGAATACCACGAATTCCTACATACCATGCCAAAACTGATAATGTTAAAAAATAAATATTGGACACCTCTTACTTGATAGAATTAGGAGCGTGTATCAAGACAAAACGGACACTCTCTAATTTCTCTATCTCGCTTCACTACCTATTGTACTATTCAGGTACTACTACCATACTTATTACACCTTTGACCCTCTTGTTGTCTTCCCTGTTTGAGAGGATTATTAAATGCTAAAACGCTAAACAACTAAGAATATACTAAAACAAGCCCCTGTTTCCTTAACGACTAAAAAAATGCCAATTGCATGTTATAACATTTTTATTTTAAGATAGTAAAAAATTACAACATGCTGCTACCAATTCTCAAAAATAGCCACTAAGTCAGATAGTTGCTGAGGAGTGAAAGAGGAGTGCAGCAGATGGCAGCAACTAACAAGACACAAAAAGTTGAGTTGAACTTCACCATCAACAAATTGATTAGGGCATCACAGCACATCCACAGCTGTCATTCTTTCTACCAGCTAATAGCTGTTTGTTAAGCTGTTTCTTATATGCTGTCTTCTTGATCACTTTATATATTATTCCTTCACTTATGCAATACTTAGAGTAATACTTCTTGCATTCTTATTAGTGATAGGTTAAAGTAGTACTGAGATCCCACAATGCAACTCATGATACTATTATACAAACTTTAGTATTATATAGATTTTACAAGCCATTTTTTGATTTCTGACAAAAAAATGAAAATATAGCTTATGATGGTAGCAAAAAAATAATGACTGTAAGAATCAGGGTGAGAAACAAGAAATTTTTATGTACTACAAAACAAAAAATATGATCTTGATTAAGAAGCACCTGTTAACCCACTAAGTTTCTACAGTTTCTACTAGTCAGTCCTTTGAATGGACTAAAATAAGACGGTCCCTCTAGACCAGGGTAGGATAGTCATAGATTGTCATTGGTGGAGTGTGCTAAGTTGAGCGCATTATTTTTTACCCATAAGGTAAATAAGGTACAATGCTAATTACTTAAGTAAGCACTTTACTTACCATATAACTACCTAAGTACTACCCATATTGTACCTCACATTCAAGATTGTCATTGGTCACTGGATAAAAAAAGAAAGAATACTTGAAAAATAAAAAAAATATGATACTGTTTTGGAAAATTGATCAATTTCGGGTAATGAATGTTTTAGCATTTTTTTAGTCCCTGAGAAAAAAATTGGGGTCCGTTTTAGCATTATTTTAGTTGATAACGGTTTTAGCATTTAAGAACCCTCCTTCTTTTTTACTCGTATTCAACAAAATCAGAGATTGAGCCTTACTAAAAGTAGATACTTACCTATCTACTACAAGTATTAGTAGGTACCTAGTAAGTACCTAAGTACCTAAAAGTAGGTACACAAGGCGGGCGGGATGGATGGAAACAGCAAACTACAATAGAAAACTGCCATAATATTTTTCGCTCTCAACTTAAAATAGCAAAACGGGATTTCTACTACTACTTCTTACTTACATTGAATTCCAAATCACATCATCTATCTATCAGATCATCCATCCACCATGACAAGGAGACACAGCCTCCTCAACACCAAAATCACCCGCCTCTTCCAATCCTGTCGTGGACGAGTCGACGCCCCCCCAACCCAACTCCAAACCATAGTGGAACAAGTAAAAGACCGCGAGAACGAAAAAAAGATCGAGCTGGACTTGAGCGACATGACCATCGATGAGATCAAACAATTGCGAGAATCGGATCCGTTCATGTACTACTCCATCGCTGAGGTCCGAAAGAAGTCCTACGTGGGTGAAGACTTGGACAGCGACGACGACGACGAGGACGACGACGACGAGCCGCAAGAAGAGTCCAACGAAGCGGCGGGCGAAGACACCGAGTCCGCAGCGGTCCGCAGACGATCGTCCAACCTCTCCGTCTCCATGCCCGCCGAACTCTTGGCCGATGCGGACATCGCACGCGCACAGTTCATAGCTCAACTCAGCAACTTCGAGGGGACCGTGACGAGGAAGAATCGATTGAGCACGGAGGGTCACACGAGCTTGATCGCGCAAGACTTTTTGGAGGATCCGGCGCTGCTGGAAACCAATTTGGACTTTCGGTCGGAGGAAGGGAGGGAGGCGGCGAGGGCTTTGGGCTTGGGATTCCTTGCTGAGAGGGAATGAACCGCTGGTCTTTTCTTGGATACGATATTCGTTGGGGTGTATTAAATTTTGTTCGAGATTATTAGATATATTTAAAGCAGTTAGTAATTGAAAACTAAACTTAAAAACGAAACTACAAAGTATTCCTAGTATATAGAATTACTTGCTGTCCCATTCTGAGAATCCAATGTGAGACCAACAGCATAGTAGTACGTATGTACTTAGTGGATGACATTGCACAATGAGATAGAACCATCAACAATACACCTCTACATAATTTCAATACTATGAAATTGAAATTTAGGAGTACACAATAACAAAAACAAGAAACCATACATACTTAGAATCTCAAGAATTTCAACCCATCTATTCTAAAAAGCTTAGCATAATGCTTTAGTAGTCATTATCAGCATGAGTAGTACACTTTGTAATTCTCTAGTGCTGCAGTGCTGTAAACAGAAAAAAATCAGGAGCAAATTAATTACCACAATACCATCTTTATGTTGCATTCATTTTCATTGGAAAAACAGCACATTCAAAGTCTTTTTTTGTAGATTTCAAGCCATAATTGTCTTACTTTTATAAGTCAAAAAATGTATTCATTCTCAAAACTAATGGACATTCCATTTTTCAAACAGGAAACATTTCAAAGGTTTACTATTTTTTATTTTTTGTCAATGAGCTCAACATATTATGGTATTAAAAGTATCAAAAATTGTAAATTTCTCTCCACCAAACAAATTATATTCATTTCTATAACCTTGAACAGTTTTACCAAATCCCAAAATACAATGGAGATTGCAAACTCATCATCATGCAATTTAAGATGATATAGATACTTTTTGCAGCTTTATATTTGTGGTGTGTCATATTTTTTTGCCGTTTTACCTAAAATTCAACAAAAGAATTATATATTGATGTTCACATTTTAAAAATTCTGTCAGTTTTATATTGGAAATTGGTAACAGTGGAAAAAAATTAGTGCATTGATCATTTCTATGAGAGTTTTCATGTGCTGGTCAACTAATGTACATTCAAGGGTGTATTTTACTGAGTGTTACTTTATCAAAAAACTTTGACTGCATCAGCAGGATGCAATTTTTCCTATTTTTACTTTGAGGTAGTTTTTGGTCTTGTCATATTTTCAACAAAAGGGTTATACAATGATATTCATATTTGAAAAATTGTTTCAGTTTTTTTTTTGAAATCGATAACATTGGACAAAAAAGGGATTGCTCATTTCTGTGAGAGTTTTTAGAGACTGGTAAAATAATTTTCCTTCAAGGATGTATTTTAGCGAGTTTCACTTTTATCAAATAATTCTAATTGCATTAGCTGGGTGCAATTTTTCATTTTTTTCCTTTTGAAGTATTTTATGTTCTTGTCACTTTTTTGAAAGTTGTGTCACATTAGTTTTCATGAAAGCTGCCTAGTGTGGAATACTTAAACATATTTCCGTTGCCTCTTTCAAAATAATGAATATACACATAATATACAACACGAAGTTAGACTCATATTCATAATTATGAAATGTGTGACAATGTAGATACATTTTTCTGCTCTATACATGTTGTGTGACATGGTTTGTTAAACTGTTTGACTTAAAATTCAACAAAAGGACCATATAAAGTCTTCACATTTGACATTTTGTTTCAGGTTCCTGTTTTTGGAAATGGGTAATGGTAGACAAAAAATATGTGCATTGCTCAAATCTATAAGAGTTTTCAGAGACTGTTCAAATGATTTGCATTCGAGGGTGTTTTTTACTGAGTTTAACTCTATCAAATAATCCAAACTGCATTAGCTGGATGGGTTTTTTCTATTTTCATTTTGAAGAATTTTTAATTCTTGACACATTTTTAAAGTGGTCACAGTAATTTTTGTACAAGCTGCCTAGTGTGGTGTTTCCTCTTTTAATGTTTGCACACAACACACAACTCACAGTTAGATTTGCAATCCAATTATACACTGAATTGATATTCATTTGGGATATAAATAATACAAATAAACAAACTCATGATTAAAATGACAATCTTTGTCATTCCAAATATGCTGATTGCTTAATCCTAACCAAAGCAGCATAGGTAGCAATAAATCAAAATAAAAAAGGAGTAACTTTTCACTCCTTCATCAATGGCTATATTTCAGCTGATTGCAAATAAAAATAATTCTTCTGAAAGGCTGACCCCAATCATGGGTATATCAAATATTTTCCTTTTGTTGTAGCCCTGCTACTAATAATAGGCATACTTATAAAATAGAATGTCACTGATATCAAAGAGATTGATTATTTCACAGTCTTAGAATCATACTATTGGACAGCAAAACTTTTGCTGTATGCACATTTAATATTTTCAAGACTATGTACCAAAAACACTTTACATGTGTAAATGCAGGGACCTTCTTAGATACAAGTATAAAATGGGAATATCAGAGCCGACAGCTTCTGAAAATGACACAAAACTACCAGTTCCATCAGAAATAATTTTATACAACTTGGACACCTCAACAATATGGCAACCAACTATGCCACATATACTAACAAGGAAAAAACAAACCTTGACACAAATATTATTGAGTAACACTCCCCATTTCAAACATACCAGATTCATAATGGCTGAAAAAGGACAAAGAAATTGGTACTTAGCTCAATCAGGTGTAGTGTGTAGTCAATTAAATTCATTTGCAAAATGACTCAGCAATACGTACTGAGCTTGAACTTAAAAAAATCAGATCTGTCACATGCCCCAACCTATGCATATTCTTTTATCTAAGCCAGAATCAATGGAAAGCAACAAGATATACCTCCCAGCGTCCTAACAAAGGTCATTTGAAATCTAACAAGCCAGTCCCAACTACACCAGAGTGTACAACATAGAATCATGGACAAAGTAGCCAATATTATTGTACTCGGACCATACATTGTACACCATCATAATTGACCAAATACTGGATAAATAACAATGAGGAACATATACAGAAGCATGAGAGCCATGGTTATTTTTCCAATGCTCACTGTCAGACTCTTTACCACAGCACTCTGGGCCTTGCATCCTTAAAAACCACTCAATCCATCCCATATATGTCATCCATGCAATGTAAGAAAACTTACAAAGAAAGACAAATTGTGTGGAACATATATTATCATAAAAAATTCAAGAATGAGAATTTATGGCTTGAAGGAAGACTCTATATATCCAACATGTACTTTAAACAATTTTGGCCGTCAGTTAACTCAGTTAACACAAACTCTTGTAAAAATCAAAACACTTTTCAAAGTCATAAACCTGTCTAAAACAATCAAGGGATGGAAAATCTTACATGCTTAGTGTATAATCTCAGACCTCACAATGTTGAGATTCACAATAGCTTTGCAGTGGAACAGTTTTGGTGAAAACACTCCAAATATTTCAATGGGATATTCTAGTGAGTAATATTAGAGTTTTCACATAACTGTGCTCAAAACAAGAAGGCCAAAATGTGAGACGCACAATGGGTACACGCTAAAGCTGGTGTTCCCAGCAAGACAAAAAGGGCATAAGTAATTTGTGTCCATTGAAGCTCAAGGTACACATGCTTCAGGTACTAGGCCATGTGCAGCTATTGCTGAATGAACAAGGGGCAAACAGAGTTTACTAAGATGTGCTATCTTTGTTTGAACGAACCCTTGCCTATGTAGTGATTGGCAGATGTGCATGCTGAGGGCAGTGGGGCAAGTTTGGCAAATGTTGGTAAAAGGGATGCATCAGGGCCAACATGTACAACATGTTGGAATGGACGGTTAATACAATGTCAGATGAGTAATAGCAGTTGTTGACACTGGAATATGACACCATTTATTGGAAGAAGTGGTGGACTTTGTGAGTTTCATTTTGTTTGGTTGGGATTGCACTACATCAAAGTTGCTGAGCTAGAGACACAATTACCCATTTATCTTTTACCCTTCAGAGGACCATTTACCTTTACCTGGATAATTACCCAGTAATTACCCAGTAAATAAAAAAAAATACCCTGCAATGACCAGGTAGATAATTACTCAGTTCCAAAATTACTTGTTACATGGGTAAATAATGGTAATCATGGTAAATGAGGGTGAATGAGGGCAAATGAGGGCAAATGAGGGTAAATGAGGGCAAATGAGGA
>JALLOT010004641.1:0-10103 GCA_036939595.1 Thalassiosira livingstoniorum
GTGTCCAGAACTGGACACACCATATATGAGGTGTCCAGAATGGGACACACCATACAGAAACGAGTTAATACTATGTTGTACTTACGCTTTGGTGCGTATTAAATGCGTGTACCTCTCAGAAACAAAAAAACTGTTATTTTGTCTTACTACTAATGTTATATTTTACTACAATACTAATCACTATAAGCGCCAATGTGTTAAAATCAGTTTTCAAAATGAGGTGCACGATGACTATCTGCATCCAACAAACATGATAATAATCTCACCAAAGGGCCCATTGAGCTCATCCAGCCTATCAGGCAGACCTCATCCAACCAATCTGACCAATCCAGACTAATCACAAAAAAGTCAAAGGACTTTTTCAAAACTACGTCCAACTCAGGTATATAAAATACATACACCACTAAGTACTTACTATGTATTAAGTCAAATTATGGGCAAATTATATTTGGATCCAGTCAAATTTGGATCCAGGGATCCAGATGCAGATTTTTGGTTGCGCGCTCACGCACACCTCACACACCTTCATAAATCCCCCATAATCCATGAGATTTAAAACAATGTTTTCAAAATGATGATGGTGGAAAACTGTGGAAAACATACACACTATGTAGATTGGATCCATTTTTTTATTTTATTGTTGTAGTTTTAGAATATGTAATAAATGTGGACTTGATACATGACATTCAACAATGGCAACAACAAAGAAGATGACAAAAGAAAACAAGGTAAATTGGTAGTTTATTTCAAATTTGATTTGTTTTTCTGGATCTGGTTGACTTTGATTTGTCCCAGTGGGGATTTGACGTGACACAATACAAAATGAAATCCGCTACCAGTATTTCCATGATGATTGAATGAGCCCCATGGCTCATTTGATTGTCATGGCAATGTTTCATTCAATTGTTCTAGTGGGTGGGCAATGACATCACCATTTTTGTTGACAATTGAATGGGCACTTTTGTTCATTTGATTGTCATGTTGCTGGGATATTGATAGAAACAATTACCACTGCAATCTAATGAGCCCCCCATGGCTCATTTGATTGCAGTAGTAATTGTTTCTATCAATGTCCCTGGCGTCACGACAATTGAATGAACAAAAGTGCCCATTTGACATTCTTGCTCATTCAACTGTTTTTGCATACTCGTACATAAGACAGATCAGGGCCAATAGCGCACCAAAATGGCCTCAGTTTGTCCATCAGGGAAATAGGACTTCTACACACTGTTGGAAAGCTCTGTTCAAGGACTTTCCAACAGAGTGTGGTACTGAAGAAGGTTCTGATGCAATCAAAAGTTGTGCCTTCATAAAGATTTAGATTCTTTTAGTTGAAGGGCCAGGAATGTACAAAAAACCTTGACATCAGAAGTCAATACCTTTCTGTTTTTATATCTTTAATTGTAAAATAAGCCTGTTCAACATTTAAAAGTAAAAATAATTGCAACATTTTTCTTTAAAAATTAATATATTGAAAAACAGAAGGTGATGCAAAGTTTCAATTTTTTTTCTTGCCCATCGTGCATCAAAAATTTTCTTTTGAGTGTTGATGAAAACGTGAAATAAGGCCTGTTGGAACCAATTCCGTCAGGAAGGGACAATTCAGGCACTTTGCATATTTTTAAAGTTTTGATACATGCAATATTTGTCAATTATGCGTGAGTTAGAGGCACAATTATTCTCTTGAGTTTTTTGAGCTATTTTGAGACCTCAGACTAAAAAAGAACAAATTTTAAGATGCCACGTGTCAGAGCTGGGAAATTCAATACTTGCTCTGAAAATAAAATTTTTAAATTTTGATTAAATTTTATTATTCATCAAACTCACACTCAGCAGCAGCAGGATCCATCACTTCCTCATTCTGATTGTCAATATCCTCATCACAAAACTGACCACTCTGCAAATTTTTGGTAACAACCTTGATCATCTTCTTGTCATCATCATCTGCATGATCTATTGCACCACTATCTTTCAGCTTCAGCTCCCTCATCATCTCCCTAATTTGCTTCTTGTCCTTGCGCTGTTTCTGGTAGAAAGAGATTGCATTATCAGAGGGGCAAGGGCAGAGAATATCTTTGAATTCTGCTGGGACATGAGGGTGCCACTTAAAAAAAGTTCACATGCTTTCTCGTCCTTGGTTTCCTCCCTTTCAATGATATTGGCTGCTTCAAACAGACAAATCAAGCAATCTTGTTGCTCCTCTGCTGTCATAAGAGTGGAAAGGCATGCTGTGCGTTGTGAGGGCTTGAACTCCTTTCGTGATCTAGTTCAAGATCCCCAGAAAGGCTGCACCACCATTGTGGTATTAGTATACCCGCTCCCAAACTCAAACAGATGATTCTTAGAGATATCCCTTGGCTCCATGTAGAATCTCTTGAAATAGGACTCAAAGTTGCCAAGCATTCCTGGCTGCATGCGATGGAGTCTGATTTTGAGGTGGATATGAAGTGCCTTGTCAAGCTGCTCCACAGTGAAAATGTTGTGCTTGTGATAGCTGTACTTAACCAAATTAAAAAGTTGATTGCAGATTTGTTTAGTATGTCCTTTAGTTAGAAAAATTACAGTCACCTCTTTCACAAAGCCAATCTCAACAAGCCATGTGCAAAAATGTAAGATTGTCTTATTCTTATTCTGACCAGTACAATTGTCCGCACATAGTACCAAATGGCCAATTGTATGCCCTTCCTCTAGCCAACTGCAACCCTGCAAAGAAACTGATTGGGGTGAGTGACAGTTTCAATAAACATTACTGCTGTTGACACAGAGAACTTACCTTAACATACTGATAGAAACAGGAAGTAATTTGATTTGCCACTCTCCCGTTCTTGCCTTCACCCCAAATGTAAACATCCATGTCCACATGGATGTTATCGGTGAACCCTGAGAGGTAGTGAGTCAGGGGGCTAAGGTAGTACGCAGGGCCAAATTGCTCACTGCCAAGATGACAAATTGAAATATTTTGGCCCATGTCAGCCGTGACCACAACCTTCTGATCTTCCATTGGTACATTCTCAATTTCATGATGCACAGCTTCAATAATGTGATTCTCAAGCAACTCTCGCTGTACCTTGTACATCTTGATGTGATGGTTTGTCTCTTTCTTCAACTTCTTCTCAAGTGGGACTGCCTCCTCTAATGTTGTTTCACAAACCTGTCCATTAGAAGCCACATCATCCATGAGCTCTTTCCTCCTCTGCAATGATACCCACATTGAATCCGCAATCTGAAAGCACTTTGGGCAAGTGTCTTCCCCCTTGGGACGGACTTTTAGCTCTTTGAAGTTGCCCCTCCAGAATTTCTTGAATGCTGCACGTGACACAGTAGACAGAGGTGGATCAAATTCAGGCCAACCTGAGTCAGGTGATTGCTTCTTCCACTTTGATCCAGGGTTGATCATGCATCTAGCACAGCTCTTGTAGGTGGTGATAAGACCTCGAGTGTACACCCATTGTTCAAACAACCTGAGCCTACTCATGTGCAGTGGAAGACTTATTTCATTCGCTTCACTTATCATGGCATTTCCTGTCTCCTCTCACACCATTTTTGAAGCAATGGGCTCTGTGAGTAGCTTGAGATCAGTGGAAAAATCATTCAAGGAAGTTAGTGCATCAATTAATTCAGTTTGTAGATTCATATTGTCTATACCTTTGTGCTTCTGCAGGGATAGCTTTGTATCAAGATTTCAAAGTCTCCATTGCAAGTCCCACCCCCAATTATGGACCATGCTTATTCCCCGGGCACACACAAGTCTAGGATGTCCAATGTCATCAGTCATTGGACCAAGTGCATCACAAGGCATTGGAAGCTGGGGTAGAAGGTAGGACAGCTCAATTTCACTTCACAAAATCCCTTGGACTAGCATCAAGTCCTGATTAGCAATCACATTCCTCTTCAGCTGTACCATGTACTCCTTTTTTTCAAGTTCGGAGTTCAGGCAATGGTACTTATTCATGATGGCATTGGCACAAACAGTTTCTCGTGGTCTGACATGCCATTAAGGCAGTTGCACTTTGTCATACCATGGGTTCCAATGCAACCCGGGAGAGCGGAAAGTTTGCCAATGAATTGGCAGTATTCCTCTACCAGGGTATCCAAATGTACTTCTGAATCTTTGCCAGGGACGGGTTTCCTCTTTCACCACTTCCCCTTGTTCCGTTTGAGATTGTTGAGATGATATGAAGCACTCCACTTTGACTCCTTTCAAGTAAATTGCAAAGGGACAGCACCATGGTTGACAGATGGAAACAGCGTACTGAATGCAGCTGCGACAGCAGTTCTTGATGGGGTGACATGTCTCTGAGGTGAGATGGCGTCAGCCACTGCCACGGCTTCCATGCGATCCTCATTCTCAGGCAATTCTTCATCGCTCTCTTCCTTAGTGCTTGTGCTCTCTTTGTCGTCAAGCTCCTTGCTGCTGCTGCAGTCATCATTGTTTGGCAATGATGATGACAAGGATATGGTCTCCGGTGATGGTTGTGCAATACTGTTGCCATCATCATCAAACTGCAACACCTGAAACGCGATACAAAAGAGCAATCTGTAAGCAAATTGTTATTCAAAGCAAAATCTAAGACAATGACAAACAGCACATGCAATGGCAGAAGTCGCATGAGCCGGACGGCAAATACTTCTCACCATTTTCACCATTGTGGAGTTTAGAATCTAAAAAAAA
This sequence comes from Thalassiosira livingstoniorum, assembly GCA_036939595.1. NCBI lineage: Eukaryota > Bacillariophyta > Thalassiosirophyceae > Thalassiosirales > Thalassiosiraceae > Thalassiosira > Thalassiosira livingstoniorum. The sequence goes on from JALLOT010004641.1 coordinate 4,673, forward strand.
TTGATTAGAGTTGAGGTGCAGGGGTGTTATAGGTTTGGTTGATTTCAATTTATGAGATCAAAAACTGAGAGAAGTCAATTATGATGATAAAACTGCTAGCTTCTGCTAGCAATGCCCATGCTTTTTACACAGTGAAAAGCTGGCAGGAGATGGAGGGTTGTTTGCTAGCATTTTAATACCGCAATAAGCAGTAATTAACGTACCATAGTGAAAAACTGAATTTCATATTTTATTTTTCAGCAAAGATTCTTGCTTAACATCACTGCCACGTAAAATTTGCTTGTTTTAAAGAGGAGTAAAAGAATTAATTCTTTTTAATTGTCTGGCAATTATTGCACAAAAGGATATTTATGGTACATTACACAATGTTCACTACAGTATCACTTTTACTCTCTTTTTTTAGCACAACAGAGTAAAAGAGAGGAGATGAACATCATCAAAAGCAAAAGCATGGGAAAGCATGGAAAAACCTTGAAAAACTCAAAAAACCAAAAAAAAGGGAATCAAGAAGATTGTGTTTTGGGATCCTGTCCATTGTCATGATTCTTGTGTAGAGTTTTGAGTTTCGTATCAGTTCCGCTGTTAAAAAAATCTTTTTTTTATGACATTCGCTTTATGCAAGAGGGCAACAAAAAAAGAAAGAGATCACAAGGAATTCCATCATTGATGGCTGATGAACTTATACCAGTTCCTCTCTAGAAATTGAAGGACATGGGATGACGATGATATGCTGCGCCATCGCCAATGCTGCTCAGAAATCAAATTATATCTCAGCCACACTTGCTCATCCACCATTAATTATTGCACCATTGAATTCAGCTTAAAATTTGTGATTTTTTAGGTGTGAATCACCTAAATGTCAAATTTTGGTATCTACCCAATGTCCTCCTGATGGGATTGGATGGTTCCAACATGCCTTAAATTAATACCTATGGACAGATGATGATGAAAATGGTGCTCTATTGGCCCTGAACTGTCTTACATACTAAGTACCTCTAAGCATCTTTTTAATTTGTCTTTTAAAAAAAAATTATGACTAAAAACTAGATAAGTAGGTATTCTACTCGTGAAGAATCTACAAGCAATAAAACGTGTAAGTATTGTATTGTACCTACCATAGATAGTACTTAGTTTACACTCCTTCGCTTTGTCGTGTAAATCCCGCCTGCAAGTCGTGGATTTACCACCAAAGAGCAAAGAGTCATAAAGTGCGTGCAGGGGTCTTCACCTGCACCCGAGCATTTTTTGTTTGGGTGGGTATTGTAAGTATTGGGTACTACTTCATTTTTTCATTCATTGATGGGTGGGTATCAAATGGGTACCATACAAGTTTTTATCTATTCAGAATCATTAACTGTCACAGAGCTAAACCACTGAATAACTGCCCTTTAACGTAGAAATCAGTACTAGAACCCTTAGAAGCTAAGAAAGCTGACGTTCTGCTCTACAATTCACATGTAGATAACAGTAGGTTTTTATGTAGACAATGATGAAATACAACAACCCTTTTGATTGGCTAATTCGGCTTTTAACGCTGGATGGGGTAGTACAATAGAGTACAATAGAGTGGTACTAGGATACCTTACTATCATAGCATAGTAGTAGTAGTAGTAGTAAGTATGTACTTAGAAGATTACTCCTGCCTATGTAGATAATTACTCGTATTATTTTTTGATCGTAGAAATCAGTACTCCTACTACTCGTATTATTAGGAGTATTTTTTATGGAGAACAACCTGAGAACAACGACAAGTCCTGTCAGGTCCTGACATGTCGTGAGACATTAAAAGTAGGAGTACTACATAATTTTAATTGCTGAGTCTGTGCTGAGTAATCATTGTGTGATAATTTTTCGGACAAATACGACCAAACCTTACTTACTTAGGCTACTGGTCAATTTCAGAAATACCTCGCTCTAATAATATCGTAATAAATTGTAAATAAGTCTTAAATTAATGTCCTCGTCCATAGTCGCCAAAATATTCGCTTAATATCAAATATCCTACTCAGCGCGTAAAGCAAGCACTTTTTTAGTGTTGAGATTATGTGGCGATGTTAAGCGATTGTTTTTTGCTGAAACAAATAATAAAGAGTCTTATTCACTATGTGGATCTAAATACCACATTCTACGGTAAAGAGATAGACCAAGCGGAGTTGTGAGTTGTGAGTGGCCACGGGCCACGCCCCCACGCCCCGCCCGGCCGTCCCCTATCCACGCACTCACGCCTACTCACTATTGTACAATACTCACGCACCTCTCAGTTCTAAGTTTGTAATGCTTGCGACCACTACGATAATAGGAGTACTAGTAATAAATGGTTAGTGGCCCACCCCATAAATCTAGGCACAGTGGCCCACTAATGTGTACTCATTAAATTGACCTAGTTAATCAATAGCTAGCGCAATAAGCTTTTGCACCAATGTTGGTCAATGTGTAAACTAGACTAGTACTAATTTATAGCACCAGGGAAGCAGTTTAAGCCCGCCAAATGCGCCACGTCGCCCAAGCACTCTTTTGGTGTTGACGTTGACGCAAGTTGCAATTTTTTCGTAGCTGGCTTTAATCATTATTCTCAAACTCTTGCCACCCAACAAAGCCAACACCAATTGCACCATTGTGATCAGCAACAACAACATGTCCAAGATTGATGCTGCTGCCTTGGAAGAGGCGGTTTATCTGGTGAGTTGTCGTGTCTTTCGCTGGGTCAATGGCGTTGATGGCGGTGGCAGCGGGCGGGCGGATGAGTTTTTTTAAGCATCCAAAATCGCCTTTACATTCCTCTGACATTTCCTCCCTTGTCATTCGCATGAATACCAGGTTGTAGCTGTTGGCTTCAAACCCCAACGCGCACGGGAAGTGGCAAAAGGCTTTGTGTGTCCAATGGTGCTCAGCCGTGAGGTGACGAAGTTCGTAGCAGCGGAAGCAGAGCGGCTGTTGAAGTTGGAGGATGACGAAAGTTTGTCAAGCATCTCCCTCACATCACAAAGCGAATCAAAATTTACATGCTACGGATCCAAAGTCATAGCAGATGCACCATGGGTGAATAACGGGAAGACACATTTTCAGAGGAAGGTGGAGTCCAAATTGGCTGAGCTGAGGGTGGAAAAGAATCGAAGGAAGCGAACTGCAGAGGAGGTTGTGCAAAAGAAAGAGTTCAAAAAGATTCGAACCAGAAACACAACAAAACAGATCAATGCCAACCTTGTTAACGCCCAACGCGCGAAAGACGACGTTAACTCACGATACAAGTCTGCATTTAAAGAGGCCACAGTAATGTTTGCGAAGAGACAGACAGGGGAAGTAACAATGAATAGACAACAAATCGTGGATTACTTGAACGAAAAATATTGCCTAGATGGAGAGGGAAAGTTGGGATCAAGAGAACAAAAAAAGCTTGCCATCAGAACCATTTCACGATCGGTCGCAATGGGAAACATTGGAGTCTCCCCACCAGTAAAGGGAGCTCCACAAGTGATCGATCGAGATTTTTGTAAACTCGTCGCTCTACATGCGAACATGGAGCAAGTGGGCGATCGTGGGGAAATAACAGCAAAAGGTGAGTTTAATGTTTATGTTTTTGCTTTATTATCAAACAGTGCTAACATCCTTCACACATCCGTCCATCAAATTTGTACAGGCTTGAAGAGAGTGATGGTTAGTGGCGTGGTGGGGACGGAACACGAGGGAAACTTTAACCTTGACGTATGTTGGAAGGTCACCCGGCAAGACAACGCCGAGATTCTACATCCGTCGAGCACCGTGCAAGCCGACGACATAAGATGGCAATGGTGCACGTATGAGGCCATCAACCAGTGGTTTGATGACCTTCGGGACTTCTACCTTCAATACGGGTTCGCGATCAATGAGCCGGAACCACTCGGGGATGGAACTTTTGGGGAAATCACAATTAGACCTGAAATGAAAAAACGAATGATCCATTTTGATGAAACGGACCACCCTCTTGGCGATGATCGCGATAAAGGTGGCTCAAAGAACCAGACCTACATCAACCCATTGCTATGCAGGTCAGTATACATTTTTTGTTTGTTATTTCATTGAACACACACTGATCGCTTGCTTATCTCTTATTTGTCGCACGCAGAGGTGGTTCGAGGTCAACTCGTGGAGGGAGGCATGTAAGTGGAGGCTACATGGTTAACGGAGCTGGCGAAAGACTGCCTGAAGTGTGGGTGAACGACTCTAAGGCAAAGAACGAAGAAAATATGACGGTTCAGGATGCCTTTGTGGAAGGGATGGGAAAGGTCAAAGGGGAATATGGGCATGACACCCCAATTGAAATCCGTCCCTATGTAGCAGTCCGTCCTTCTGGTGGAATGGACGGACACTTATTCATGCAACTGATTGAACGGGTAACCTTCGAGCTGTATCCGAAGGAAACTGTCCAGCTTGAGAGGGAATATGACGCGAATGGCAACCTGACTAAAGGCCCAGTGTTGTGGCACCTTGATTGCGGGCCTGGCAGGTTGCAGTCCATCGACAATGACGAATACGATCTGTGGATGAAGAAAATGAAAGACTCAGGGGTCCTGTTGTATGGACTTTGTCCGAATACGACATCGGTAACTGCAGTTATGGATGATTTATTTTCGTGTTTTAAATCTCTTTGCCGCGACAGAACTCAACAACTTTTTGCTGTCAAGCTTAGAGATCAAGCCAAAGAAATCAGACAGAAGAGGAGGGAGAACAAGATGCGAGTGCAACGAGGTGAACAAGTCCTCGAGAACGACCGAATAAAGGTTAAGGCGGTCTGTTCCCTTGCACCTGCGGATCTGTGCTGGGTGGTTCATGGTGATGTGGATGAAGATGGTTTTTCTGCTCCGGACTCTCCAATCATGCAGGCCTTCACGAAGGAGAAGATTCTCAACTCGATTGCTAGATTGGGCTATAGCCCGTTCACGAGAAAGTGCCTGAACAATCCGAAGGTCAGGCACGAAGTAGGGCAGTCTCAGCAGACGGATCTCGTGACAATGATGGAGAACTTGAGCTTGGAATATGAGGAGCTGAAAGCAGTTTGTGAGCGCAAGGGATTCTGTGTTGACGCATTTGATGCGGAGTTGCCTACTACCACAACTCTGAAACGTGCAGGCACGTCGGACGAGCGAGCTCGCGAGCTTGCAAAGTCCGGATCCACTACGAAAGCTGGTGGTGTCTATCGCAAGCTGGGGAGCATGCTTTTGAATGGTGGTGAGGTGTTGCTTGCTCGTACGTATGAGAGGCAGTTTAAGGCTGAGCAAAGCAAGCAGAGTAAGGAGAAGATGGACGAAGAGCGACAGAAGCGGTGGGACGCGGGGAAGAAAGTGTTTGACAAGTTTGTGGCGAATGGAAAGCTGTCAAGTAAGAATGACTACCTTTCGTTGATTCGTTTTGTTGTGCCGGAGGAGAAAGTGCCAGGAGAAACAATCAAAAAGTA
>JALLOT010004643.1:0-10101 GCA_036939595.1 Thalassiosira livingstoniorum
CCACATAATGGCGATGTGATGGCTCTAAGCCGCCCGCTGACAGAAACGGGTTAATTAAACATCCAAGTATCATAACTTTTAATACCAAATGTTCATTGTTGCTTGAGGGAATAAGGAATTGAAACTTAGCACCAAAAAGAATCGTAGGGGTTTTTGATGAATTCAATCTGGAATGGGAAATATTTTCCTTGGTCGTCCCAAACAACAACCTTGGAATTTGTGTCTAAGAAAGTAAGACTCATTGTAAATGATTTGAGCATTGATTCTCTTGGAATTTGGTTGATCTACTTGTGATATTGCAAAAATTAGTGAGTACGTAAGAGTAAGCCTCCAGCTCTTGAATATCTGGAGTGTTTTATATGGAATAATCAGACCAAATGAAGAAATAGTTTCAGGTATGGTGCTGATATTTTATACTAATATTGCATACTTCATTTTTTCTTTAGGATTTCTTCATCACTGTAATTTTACTTTCCATATCTAATCAATTTTTGACTTTGCATGATATAGGAAAATAGGTTTGAGGAAATTATTTTGTTTTCAATGATACATGCAAATGGTGTAAAGATTTTATGGTGAAGAAACTCAACCTCCATGGTCAGAATACTATTTTCCTTTGTGTGCATTTACATGTAACCCTGTATCTCCTGGTCAACATTTTTCATTTGTTTTCATGTGGAAATATAGGGGCATGCACACTTTGCAGTAGAGGTAAAATGTTTTAGGAGGAGTATGTCTTGATTTATGTTTGCTATTCCATGCAATACAATATTTATCAAGTACCTTGACTGTGTCTTAAATAATTATTAATGTCAACTTTCATTTAACACTTGATGGATTAGGATAGACATTGAGGTATTCAGCTTTAGTCATAGTCATAGTCATAGACATGACACAGAAAACTTTAAAGAAACCCAATGATTGGAATCATTTTTTCATTCAGTAAATAAGTTTACTGTAAAGTTCAAGTTAAAAGGAGATTACTTTTTGCTTCAATTCTCAAAACCCATTGGAAAATTTCCTGGCATATTTTTTAATGTCAGCACAAGCTCCAAAAGTGAACAACATCTCAAGCACTGCCACTTGCAATGAATGTGTCAATGATATTTGGTGTAGATGATGATATGGATGAGTCCTCTAAAACTGCCAATATTATTACAGATTGAATCATTAATTTTGACTACTACAAAACAAATGAGGAAAAATTTTGAGCTAGTTGTAGCTATACTATCACAGATAATTTTTGATTCTTGTGATATAAGAAACTGGTTTTTTATTTTTGTACTTTTATGTTATGTGTCAAACATTTAGTTCGGAAATAACTTTACTGCTCTGAAAATTGAACATCATATATCCAAAGTTTGGGCAAAGAGATTGAATTGCATGAGAAATGATGCTAAAATATACTATTGCTACTAAGTTCAAATACTTCTCAATCCATGATGTTGCCAGAGCCATTATTTGCACTTTATACTTTGAGTTGCATTAAATTCCTTTGCTGTTGACAACTCTTTAGCCATTAAATTTGCTACCAAAACAATACAGATATTTTTGTTTAAACTCACTTGTAGCCACCTTCTTATTCATTCATATTAGGAGTTATTCACAAGATTTCTCAACACATTACTAGTAATTCTTATGCTAAAATAGTCAGATCTCAGAGGATAAACAATTTAAAGTAATTAGAATTATTTTTTAATTGCCCAATTCATAGTGCTGTAGTAAAGTACAGTAATCTGTGAACACTACAACACTTCATGATTGATACGCCAATGACTGAGACACCCCCTGTAGTCCTATCAGAAATGGAAGGTCCTGAATCTATTTAGCAAAGGATTATTGTTCTATAAATACAGTCATTTGTCATTGATGAATAAAGACTTATGGAGCTTTCTGCAATCATGCTCATTCATTACTTGAGTTTGCTCTTGTTGCTGCAATGTGATAGTAGTAGTAATAGTTTTTTGGGTATGTGTCAGATGCTGATCTTAACATTATTCTTTTAATGGTGCTGATTATGCTTTATTTTGATAACCACCATGTATATTATGTTCTGAAATCACTGTTTAATTTTCTTTTACATTTTAATGTGACAAATTAAGTGTCACAAAGTAGTGTTCAAAGTTTTTTTAATACGTGCCCTTTTGTCTAAAAACTCCACTTGGAGATTTCTCAATAAGATGGAAATGGTGTGTGTAATCTTCAAGTGTTAGTCTTGTCATTCTTAGTCATGAGGTAAAGTAAATGAAGACAGTGACATCTTTGAAATCCACTTCATCTATTTAAACTTTGAACACTTTCATTGAAGTGATCACAAAAATGTTGTACCCAAAATATTAAAACTGTATTTCAATCATTTTCCTATATCAATTTTTATCTCTATTTCATCATTATTGCATGTCTTGGGAGATTTTAATCCAATGAGTATTGGCAATGAAATATGACATCATGATGATGGTTGCATTGTACTACATTTTCACTGATATGATGCCAGAGGTAGAAAAGGCTAGTGTAATTTTCCAGGTTGATATTTGATATTTAAACATCCAAATCTGAGGGGAACCAATATCCAAATAGAACTACCAGGGATATTGCACCATAGCCATACATATGATGCTAGTGTGCCAGTCATGCTCAGCCTTGGTTCTAGAAGTTCCCATCAATGAAATAGAGGAAGTGGCATGTTTTCATTGAGTGTTTTTTGGATACTGGACATTGAAAAATATCCTCATGAAAAGATAATATTAACCACAGCTAACAAGAAGTAAAATGATCATGATGGCAGGAAAAAGATGAAAAGTTAGTAAAGAAAATTGTGAAGGATTTTAACCATAGATAATTGAGTTGTGCCCATGAACAACAAGAGCAATGAACTTCCCTTTTAGGAAGAACTTAGTGATAAATGTAGGGTGTAAGAAATTTAATGACTTTATATTGAAATATATTTCTCTGATAGGCAATCTATTGTGAAGGCTGAAACAGAATTGGCTATTTAATTTGCAACTATACAAAAGTTTACACCACTGAATAATGGGTTACTGCGAAAATCATTTTCAGGAGCAAATAAATGAGGCAAAATAATGAAAAAGAAAAAAGGATCATTACTCTTTAATCAGAACTAGAGGCTGATTTGAATCAGAAACTGCAACCTAATCCAACAACACTAAATAATATTTTCCAAGCTGATCCAACAGCAATACTTTCAATTGAAATTTTGATAATGACAATGAATATGATATCAGTGATGCAATTATTGATGACACTGACGTTTGCATTGAGCTAAAAGATTTATTCTTGTTTTCAATGTCTCACATCAATTTTGAACATTGCTTAGGCTTTAAAAGTTTCAGAAGAAAAGTAATGATTTTAAAATATATAAATTTTGTATTTGTTACTAATTTTTGTTTGGGGGAATCAATCACTTTTTGCAGCCATGATATGGTTACTGAAAAGTAACAAAATTGTGGCTATCATCATTTTGAATCAAATTGAATTTTGTTTTTATTCAAAGTAAACACTAATGCATAAATTTCCATTAGGTGCATTTATCAAACAATAATCTTGGGTTCTGCATTTTAAGTGGGGATCCTTGGATCTTTAATTTGGCAGAATCCTGGACAATCAATTTTAGATCCCCTCTACTAGAAAATGAAAAACCTAGATGCACACAGAAAAAATATCCAGGATGCAAATTGACTGGCATGAGGATCCTAAGGTGCTGTGGCTATCCTGGAGCTCAGCATATTATGCATGCTTGAATGCTTCTACATCTGTACAATGTGTGACTCAAATGGTTCTTTGTGTTTGTGTGGAGCTGCGAGGGGTAGGTGTGCGTGATGACATTATGATATCATTATGATGAATGATGCGTGCCCTATGATCTCAAGGTTTTGGCGTGTGTGATTGATCAAGTTATGAAATAATAAAAAATGAGAACCCTGCTCATGATTATGATTGATGTGTTATTATGATGATGGGAACTCTCTGCCTGCTGAAGGAGTTGTTTCCACCTCTTTGACAGGTAATACCTACTATTGCAGTGTACTTGTTTGACTGGTTTTGCATTCCATTTTCGCACCTCACAAACTTCATTCGTTCTTACTTATCACTCAAAACGTGTTGTGGGTTCTCTCGTAATTCGTAATCCTTACAATTGATTAAAATTCCCTCACTACTTCTTATTGAAATCATCATGATTGTCTACAAGTGCCGCTTCACAGGGGACGAAATGGTCACAGATGCCTTCAGACCCAGACCAGTCACTGAAAATGGCGAAGAAGTCCCAGGTCAGGTTTTCTTTGTTTCGTTCCGCTAATATTCGTGCCTTAAACAATATCTCTGCACAATGAGCTCATTTGAGTTATCATCAATTGACATTTACTCTCGTACCAAAGGTCTAATGCAAATACAATCTCAAAAAGTAAACAAAGACTCAGGTTCGACCATTGACATTGGATGTGGCAGTGCCTTTGGTGGAGGTGACGATATGGATGATTCCTCCGAACTCGTCAATAATGTAATTGATGAAGCCATCGGGTTTGACTATCACGAAATTCCAATGGGGAAGAGAGATTTGAAAGAGTATCTGTCTACGTATTGCAAAAGCTTGAGGCAGAAGCTCAAAGATGATGATGACGTTCCAGGACCGGAGGTGAAAGCATTCACACACGCTGCTCCACTGTTTTGTAAATGGCTTTTGGAAAGGTAAGTGTCCTAAACTGCTGTTCTGTAGATGTTTTTTGACGTGGTTTGTTCTAGAGTAAACTAATCAGTTGCTGTTGCAAAATCTATAATCTTGAGCAAGATACGACGAACTACAATTTTTCACATCTGCGTCAATGGATCCTGAGGGCAGTATGGCGTTTGCTTATTATGAGGACGTTGATCCTATTTTTGTTTACATTAAGGCTGGAATGATTGAGGAGAAGTGTTGACATAAATCATCAGATTATGATGTGCAAATGATAGATCGAGGCTGCCGTTGGTTTAAGACAAAAATTTGGATTTCTACTGCTAGCCTTTTGGTTTCTGTGTTTTATAAATCGCTTCACTGCTATTTTAGAGAAGGAGCAAAATAACCAAATGACCTGAGCTTTTAGAGCAGATATTGGGGTGTCTGTAAAGTAATACTAAAACGTATCATGCTTAAAGTATTGAAGAAATCGCGGATGTGGTTACCGATGACTTGTTGTGTAGCGATGTATCAGATTCTGTGTTGGCATTGACTTTTCAGCTCTTTCTATTCAAAACCAATCACTTTCAGATATTTTCTCTCTATTCGTACTTGATCGTGCTCATCAATGTCACACACACGGCATGCAATCCCAATTCATAGCTAAGTAGCAATTGTCGCATTGACTTGGTTTTAACTCAAAACGTGATGGTATTTTGCGAGTCCTGAATCTGCACTATACATGTGTATGCATGTTTCATTTCTTTCTCTTGCATCATTGGTCATAAAGCAACCGTCATTCTCTTTTGGTGTTAATTTAAGTGTGTTGTAGCTAGAAACACGTCTAAAAAACTAGGATCTCTGTGTAGGTTGTGACCATTATAGTCGTGTTTTTGCAACAAGATTAAAGCGTAATTGACCCGTCAACGCTATCATACAACATGGCTGATGCAGCAATTGTCGAAGCCCTTTCTGCCGTCATCTGCCTACTGGTGTGTCCTTCACCACCATTCTCGCATTGGCGGCATTTACAGAGCGAGCCGCACTTCTTTTTCTCATTGAAACACACACAATACTTTTTTAGACACCTTTCAGACAAGAATTCGGGAGAGCACAGGAAAAGATTGAGGTAAGTGGCCAACAAAACAAGATGCCGTGTTTAATTGCTGGCACTGGAATGGAGATTACTCACTTGCTATTTTTACAACTGCAGCCAAAAGCCGCAGTCTTTTTCTTCTTGCGAAACGCATCCGGCCGTCGACTTAGTATTGAGTTGATGGCTTTTGTCCTTTCCCCTCTCATACCAGACTCCTCTTTTGTATTCATACAGGCATTGCAAGCACATGTGGCGATGCATACCTTCCCACTCTACAAGCAAAGGATTGAAGAAGAAGAAGAGGAGAATCATTGTTAGAACTGAACACAATGAAAGAAAAACACAAGTTCTGATAAGTCTCACTTGAAAACATTCACAGTAAAGTTTCAAACAATTCGTTCTAGTACATCGGCACCCAACCTCAAGCCGAGAGCCGAACGTGGCTGAGACATTACAGAGTAGATTTAGAAGACCGCCAGGTTGGTTCGCAGTTGAGAAACCACTTGTCGCGTTGTCGATTGCGCCATCTGCGCCATTTTCTCTCCGTCGCTTTGAAGACCCTCCCGAAGTCCCCGCTCTAAGTATCAAGGGTTGTTTTCTAGCACTTGCATTCCCTGCTGCTAGTAAAGATACCTCAAGATTGGAAGAGCCAATATACGAAAAATAAGGCTGCCGTTTCACGTCGCTTTGGTTGGATGTGCCTTTGCTATTGATTGGCGAGAAATGTTTAGCCATCATGTTTCCTGGGTAAGCATTTGAATTCATTTTGTAAGAAGAAAAGTTTCCGTTTCCGTTGCCATATTGATTTTGTCCAGCGTTCTCTACTTCGCCACTGCCTTCATTTGAAAAGGGTCCTGTCTTGATAGAACTGAAGGTGATCGGAAAGCTTCCCACTATAGGTAGTGGTGGGAGGATAGAATCTTTCTTTGGCGAGTTTTCATTGTCCCGAGAATTATTGATGCTGAATCGATCAAGAGGAGAAGACGCACTGTATCTCTCGTGCTCGTTTCTGCGATCGATCGAGAATGTCTCTTTATCCCCTGTTTCCCTAATGACTTGAGAGATCTCCCACTCCTCTGGCGTTTCTGTCTTAATCAACCGTTCCTCCTCTGTATCGTTATCATTGGCAAACAGAGGAGAAAGCTTCGCCTCTTGATTCTTGACTGGCGAAACATCTTTAGAGAAACATTTCATATGTTCCCTCGTCATTATAGGATCCTCTATCTCTGGTTCTGTGCGAACTGGTGAATCTATTTCATCGCAGATCAAATCGTCAATATTCAACTTGGCATCAACTTTTGCAGTCGCTGCCACCTTTAGTTCCTTTGCATGGATTTCATTGCAATCGTCATAATGTCCGTTTTCATTGTCTCTCAAGAATTCTTGCATATCAGGACTTCCCAACTCTCCAGGATCATTGAATCCCATGTCCTCCGACTCAATACTCGAGACGTTGGCTGGAAGATCTTCTTTTTTGATGGTACTCTGAGCAGTCCTTTTCACAGCCATCACAAAAGCTTCTCCGTCCACTTTGGGAGCTTTGTAAGGAGAATCTCCGGCTGATTGAAAAAGATTAATGGGGTGGTCTCTGCGTGGCGATTGCATGGTGTCCCTGTCGTCGGCCGTTGTCCTTATATATGAATATTGAGAAAATTCAAAAAGATCGCTTCACCTCACGTTGACGCATCCGCTTGAGATTGTGGTAATGATTTTGAAATTATGAAAGTACGACGTTCGAGTGTTCGGTATTGTATTCTATTTCAATTTTCATTTTTCAAAATCAAATTTGAAATTGTCGGTGAACAGCGATGGAAACTTGCAAAACTTAAAGTAAACCTTACAATTTTTTTAAACGATGTCTTCTGCGTCATAAAGGATTGGCGTGCATTCCATATCTTCAAGAGAATCTGGAGGATAGAGACGCTACTATGTCACATCTCGGACAATCGATGCACTGAGGGATCAAATTTCAGTTCTCGCCGATGAAGTCCGTCAATTGAACAAGGATGCTTCTTGCTATTCCACTAGCTCCACAAATTGAAATAGGAGGTGCATCTGAGCTGCCTTTTTTGTGCATGGGATAAATAATCTTGCTAGACTGGATGTGTGGAGATTGGAAATGATTGAAGCACATGCTAAATCATTTCATACAATGACCATTACGAAGAGATCACTAGTCCAATTGCAACAAAAAGGCAATAGAACATCTGAACTTTTGCCGTTCCGCCAACATGCTCATTCAACGCCTCTTTATCTTTTCCTCCGAATGCCACCGCCTTAAGCTGCGGAATAGCCATGGGAAAAGTTAGAAGTGGGAGAAGAGCCGTCCATGCCCTACTAGATGCTGCCGTAGATTCCAGTGATGAGCCTTCCAATGTCACCGGTGGTTCACTTTCAAAGTAGTTTGCTTCCACAAGCCAGAACCAAACACAAAAAGCGTAGCTCCCGACAACCAAAATGAAATACTCCAGTTTTGCAAACGTCCCTCCAAATCGTACTGCCATCGTTCGTTTTCCCGCATGAATATCTGTGTGTCTGTCTCGCAGATTATTGACAACAATTATCGCTGTGGCGAGAAAGCCAATAGGTATAGCGTGAAGAAATGATTGTTGGAGAAGAGGCGGTATGGTGTGTGATAACTGCTCCGAATTCCCAGTTCTATTCGCCCCAAGACCTGAGCCAATGGAGGCAAAAAGATGATTTATTAAAGTTTGAGGAGAATAACACGCCACTTTGCTCAGATACAAGTATGGCACGCCCATCGTGGCCACTAAACCAAAGTACAAAAAAACGAATAGATCCCCCAAACCAGAATATCCAATGGATACATTCCCCAGCCCGATGTAGCCCAATGGAAATGGACCACCAGTATAGGCCACAGCATTGAAAAGAGAGGAAATTACAACGAAAATCATGATGGGATCGTATTCGTACCCCATTCCTCCCATTCCCCCATGGACTACGTGTTTGACCTCCCCATTGGCCACCCCAAGACATGACTCCTCCCCCGGAATCACGCACAATGCCATCCCAACGCTCAGAGCCCCAAACAAACAAATACAACACCCCCGACAAGTCTCATAGGGAGTCAACCACCCTTTCTGAGTGGCTCGTGCATGTCCCACTCTTTCATTGGTGTCGGCTCCTTTCACAAAGTCCGCGTAATCATTGTGCAGATTTGTAGATATTTGGATGAGGCCTGCAAAGAGAGCGAATTGAATTGCTAGCTGGCGGAGAAGTTGTGGCTGCGTGTCAAATGGGGTGCAAGATGGAGTGGATGAAGTGCCACTGCCATAAGTTGCTATGGAGTCGGCGGGGCACTCGAGAGTCGAAGATGAATTTGAAAGATGGGTCAACACTTTGTTTTTTTGTAGGAAGTGATAGGTCAGAGCGTAGCCGACAATTACGGGGACGATGCTTGCTGTGAGTGTGTGGGGGCGGGAAGCTAGTTTCCAGACTTGAAATCGAGATGGAATGGGCTCTTTGTTATTGGAGGTTGGATCTTTGGGGTTGCTCATTGTTTTATCTTTTTTGGAAGGTTTCTTAGACTGTGCCAAATAGGGATGGAAGAAAAAAGGACTTGACTACTTTGAATGTGGCAGGTAGGAAGTTGCAGGTCTTCGATATTATTTTCGTTAATTCTCGAAAAGATTGTAAATTATCGCATGATATTACTGGGACTTTCTGAGTGTCTGCAAATGTTTCCGTCAACCTGTCATTACAATTGAACCACAAGTAGTGAGGACACACAGCAAAATTTCAGTTTTTGTGGAAGGACGTGAAAATTAGAATCCATTCCAAGATCAAAGATCACTGGCAGCTCAGACTCAAACATAATTATTTACAAACACATAAGAGCACTCAATGACCAAAACATAGTTTGAAGAACGCCCAATAAGACGACTTTACGTGACAACGACAATTCATGGACAACTTATTGTTCCCACTCACACAACAGTTTCCGAATAGGAGTATGGTCACCAGCACCCAATATTTTTCTATTGCAATGCTCAGTGCTCAGTGGGGAGTGGGAGTGGGGTGGCGAGCGGTGACACACGTTGTTGTGGTAACTGGTAACTTTTTGCTTCCAGGTGGAAGTTGATTCAAAAGATATATTGCTTTGAGCGGATCTTATTATGGTACAATATTGTATGGTACAATACCTTACGAACTGCGTCGCGTCCCCTACATACTCCTACCTACCTAAGTACCTATGCAAGGTGATAATATCTAATCGAGAAGGTCCTTTCGGGCCGCTCTAAGAAAGGCCTATCAGAGCTACTGTCCGTTTGCTACAGGGGAGGAAGTTTGAAACTTGGGTAAATTATTTCTC
>JALLOT010004645.1:0-10099 GCA_036939595.1 Thalassiosira livingstoniorum
GTTTTGTTAAATGTCTGTGTGCAGGGTGTAGCTGTATAGAGAGTGTGTGTATCAGGGGATACACACATACATGTATTGCACTACACTTAGTTGTAATCAAAATGCTCACAATTATTCCAATGAATGGCTGAATAGTCTTCACATGATAATTTAATAACAGTTTATCAGTTCCCCCATAAGGGCATGTAGCCGGATTGGGCTCTCCTTAGAGAGATGATAACAGCCATGATTTTATATAGAGAAACATGGCAAAACAGTCATTGATGACAGAGAAGTTATCGCCGGCAAGCTGCTGCGATTCGCCTAAATGAAGAAAAATCTAAGACCTTGTACGATGGCACATGCCAAGTATTTAAGGAAACGGTCTCTAGGCGCTACTAACCATGAGTCTGCAGCTCACGGCAATCATAGTTACTTGACATTAATAGCAGTGTGCCCAAGAGACACTTGCCATTGCCCCATTGCAGCCACTATTGAAACAATACTGTGGCTGAGATATCAAGCCCCTCACCGTGTCAATGTTGACTGACGAGCTGACGACATGATTCTTTCTCTCAGATTCTCAATGGAGTTGGCCATGGCCAGACAGCTCGGCAAATGCTGTCATCACTATGATGATCATGGACGCCACGTGATGCAGCCCAAGTGCCTGTCCACGGTGGCACCCAAGTCCATAACAAACCAAATACAAGGAGCTATTTTCCACCCCAAGTCTGTGAAGTGGATCATTATCTCAAACATACAACAGATTTTTCAAATTTATTTAAATCTGTCCATTACGTCGCTGAAGGCATGTGTTCAGCGTTGAATTGCAACCATGACTTGATCCACAATTGGTACTTGTAGAGGTACTTGAATCATAAGTCTGAGGACACTGAGAACCACTTCTGAAGCCAGAAAATGTATATAATTTGCCGTCTCCTACAAAGAGAGAGAGAGCGGTCCGATCCCACTGACAGTATGTATTCCTGGAACTGGAAGAGTAAGTCTCTCTATGTAGCTGAACAAATTCTGTATTAATGTAGGACCTTCATGCCTTGAGAGAGAGAAACCCTCTCTACAACCTTCAATTGTTGTAAAATTGCTCAAAATTGCTTAAAAGTGTTGTATACCAGTCTTGGAGGGAAAATTTGTACACACTTATAAGTTCCAGTGGTAAGGTGTAAGATACCACTCTTAACACGTCACTTGTTGATGGGTGGTCAGAGTTCAGTTTTTTAAGAACATGACACCCAACATGGCATGATCCATTGCCATTCAACAGTCAAGCTGATGATGGCCAGTACTCAGCAAGTACTTGGACCTAGGCAATGCGCTTTGAACCAACAATGCACACCATCATGATGAGTTGATTCTTACGTGGGGATATACAAGGAACTGATATTCACTACAAAATCAACTTTGAGAGCTCACAATTTGCATCTCAAATAATTGACAAGTTGATTTTACCTTTTCCACCATGCCTGCCACTGTTCCAACAACCACTACAACCACTCCAAAGGTCAGACTCCTCACCACCAGCAAAGTCCAATCCTTGTGGATGGATAAAAAATACATCAACTTGCCTGATCGAACTGTTAAGGTGCTGGTGAACAAGGGCATTGTGGGGATCCAGGATTTGATTGAGTTTGAGGATAATGACATCAACACCATTGCATCCAACTTCCGTCACCCGTCACCTGTTGTCAAATCCAATGGCACCGTCAAAACACAGGAGCCTTTTACTCTTCCGTTGAAGTTGCTGAAGAGAATGAAGTTCTTGGCGCATGCTGTTTGCTATTATGTGGCTAATGGACATGAGATTACCTTCAACATGGTCATGTGGTCCATCATTCAAAACTTTGACACGCAATGGCAAGCTCTCCAGGCCATGACCATGAAAAGGGTGGATGAACCCAAGATACCCAAGCTGACAAAGGGTTCAACGGTTGCAAAATGGTTGGAATCTTTTCATTTGCACTGTAGAAAAATTATTGGTGTAAGGGGATGTCCAATTTCATATGTTTTCAGAGACTTGAAGGAGGTTGATGACAAACCCCCTGCACTTCTCACCCATCAACCACACTGCAAAGAATATGGCTTGATCAAAATGGAGATGGTGAACCGCCTCAGTCTGGACCACTCTCTGTTCTGTTATGACAATGGAGACATGTATGACAGAGTTGGGATAGCTTTGAAAGACACAAACTACGAACCCAGCATTGTGCCATTTTGGAAAAAGAGAGATAAAAGAGGAGCCTTGGAAGCCCTCACTAATCAACATGCTGATACTGCCAGCATGTGGGAGAGAACAATTAAGGAGCAAGAGGACATTGTGTACAAACACAAATGGAATGGGACAATGAGTGTCACCTTGGAGAGACATTGTGGGGCTCATCGTTTGGCATTTGTCTTGCTCCAGCAAGCTTCTTTGCATGTCAGCTTCCAAGTACCCAATGACCACACCCGAGTCACCTACCTCATGAATTCAACAGAATGCAAGTATCCAGATGTGGTGGCAGCATTGGCAGCCATCCATCAGGACACCATTGATAAGAGGAACAACTTCAAAAATACGGTGACTTTCTTACTCCCAGCTTGTCCAGGGTGCTAGGAAACAAAAGTCTAGCAACAAAGTGTTATTTCAGGTGGGAGATACTTCAGGTGCAGGTCATGGCAATCTCAAAATAGGGGTTGGAAAGTCTGGCATTGAGTTGAGGTTCTATGAAAAGGAGGAATTCATGAAACTAACTCAGCCCCAGCAGTAAGAACTGAAGCGCTGGAGGATGAATAATTTGAAAGTGAGTAATGGGGCAAATGAGAGCATAATGGTAATAGCGGTCAGAAACATGACAACAATGGGAATGGTAGCAACCAGGGCGGCTTCAAAATGAATAAGAAAATGAAATGCCACATTGCCTCTGTCATCAAACAGGAGGTTAAAGATGCCAGCAAACCAACATCTACTGACAATGCCATTGACCCTGCCAAGACTGAAAAGCTGGCTGAGGTTCTTGCAGATGATATGTCTACAACTTCCACTCCTGCCGCCATCAGTTCTACCAACTCAACACCACCCACCACTGCCCCTTCCAGTCCTGCTAAATCCTCTGAGGAGGCCATGCAGAAGGCTAGGTCCAGTGCTCTGGAGCTTCAGAAAATTCTAAAGCCCCAGAGCTGAAGCCCTTCTTGCCGCCCACCTGTGAAGAAATCAGTGAGGTTGGGTGAGTCTCATTAAATGCACATTTGGCTAATGTGATTGGAAATGTTAGTGACACAACAATGGCTACTGAAATGACTTTTGGGACAACGGAATTGGACACTCATGCCAACATGGCAGTCGTGGGACAACAAGCAATTATTATTCAATACACGGGGAGGAGTGCTGATGTGACAGCCTTCACTGAATCAGTGCCCAAACTCTCCAGTGTGCCGATTGTTGACGCCGCCATAGCTCATGACTGTCCCTACACCAATGAGACCTTTCTGTTGATTGTCAGGAATGCTCTCTACGTCCCATCAATGCAACACAATCTAATCCCACCCTTCTTAATGCGTGAATCTGGCTTGCGTGTGAATGACACCCCCAAGATCCACGAACCCAACCCATCCAAAGACACCCATTCTATCTATGATCCATCTCAAGACCTTCGTATCCATCTTCAATTGTCTGGTGTTTTTTCAGTCTTTAAAACTCGTTGTCTTAATAATGATGAGCTGACGAACCCTACCAGCTACCCAATCATTTTCCTCACTCCAGATGCAGAACGTTGGAACCCATATTGTGAATCCTTTGCCACGAATGAGGCCTCCATGACTGATGCTCAAGGGGAGCCAACATATGCACCAACCAAAACACCTCATTCTTTTGTGACAGATGCAGACATTGCTGCAATGCACACTCTTTCCATTTCAATCGATGATTATGAGGCTGTTGTGGATGCTGTTTTGGCCTCTGTTTCCTTCGTGGACCGCTGCACCGATGACTGCAACCCCCAATGTGATGATGATCCAATCCGTGCTCATGTGGCCAGTATTGACCCACTGCTTGATCCCCTCCACCTTGCCAACTCCATCAACAAACGATCTGAGATGGCAAAGTTTGAGGCTGCAGCTGGAAGTACAACCATCAACAATGAGCAATGTGAACTTTTTGAGGCCTTTGTGTCTTCAATCTCTGCCACAGCGGGAAAGTCAAAGGGTGTCTCAGCGGATCACTTGAGCAAAATTTGGTGTGTTGATCATGCAACAGCCCAACGGACTCTCGACTCAACAACCCAGCTCAATCGACTTGATGTGAATGTTTCTCTGTCGAGGAACCTTGGGACGAATGATAGAATGCTTCGCTACCGCCGACTGGACTCATTCTTCTTCACGGATACTTTCTTTGTGACGTCAAAGGCAAAGAGCACACGGGGCTACACATGCATGCAATTGTTTGTCTCGGACAAAGGGTTTTTGTATCTTGTGCCGATGAAATCTGTGAGTGAGTTTCCTAGTGCCTTGCGGGAATTTGCGAAGGAAGTAGGAGTCCCAGTTGGCCTTTTGGTTGACCCTCACCGGGCTCAGACCTCAAAGGAAGTCAAGCAATTCTGCAACAAAATTGGAACAACTCTGCGCATCCTGGAGGAGTCGACTCAGTGGGCCAACATCGCAGAGCTTTATATTGGAATTATTAAAGAGGCCATTCGCAAAGACATGCGGGATGCCAATTCCCCGCTGGTCCTCTGGGACTACTGTGCTGAACGCCGGTATCAAATCTTCAATTTAACCGCACGGAACCTATTTCAACTCCATGGAACCACGCCACACACTGCAACCTTTGGCACTGAAGGAGACATTTCACACTTGTGCCAGTTTGGCTGGTACGAATGGTGCTACTTTAGGGAGCAAAAGGCGGACTTTCCCTTTGAGAAAATGGTGTTGGGACGTTGTTTGGGACCGTGTAAGAACGAAGGAAATGCAATGGCCCAGTGGATCCTGAAAGAAAATGGAAGGATCGTGCCTCGGCGAACTGTTCGGAAGTTGACGGCAGACGAAGCCTCACCATCCAACGAAGTTGAAGTAGAACGTCGCCGAGCCTTTGATGCTTCGATCAAGGAACTGTTAGGGAACTCCTTCGCCGCCCCTACTCCTGCTGTTGACACCCCCAATCCACAGGAACCCCTTGATTGGGAACCATACTGCAGTGAGGAAGAGCATCCGCCTTCGATTCCAGTAGCAGACGCCACTGACTTCACTGGCAAACCAGTTCTCCAGCAATCGGTTGCTGATACTCTCATCAATGCGGAGGTACTGCTTCCTCAAGGGGAGGGCTTGCAGATGGGCAAAGTGCTACGTCGTACGGTGGGCGAGGACGGGAAGATCATTGGGAATCCACATGACAACCCCCTGCTCAACACTCTGGTGTATGATGTCGAATTCCCTGATGGAGCAGTGAAGCCATACTCAGCCAACATCATCGCTGAAAATGTCTTGTCACAAATTGACGTTGATGGATACTACTCCACCGAGATGAAAGGCATCATGGGGCATCGGAGAAATGGAGATGCTGTTAGAATGGAAGATAAGTACATTGAAACACGATCCAAGCAGAAGAAGCTCCGTCAAACGACCGTAGGCTGGGACTTCGAGGTTCAATGGACTGATGGTTCAACCCAATGGGTGCCCCTTAGTGTGTTGAAGGAGTCCAATCCCGTTGACGTAGCCGAGTATGTCACAGCTCGAGGGTTGGATGAGGAGCCAGCGTTTGCGTGGTGGGTACCCTTCACTCTCCGAAAGCGTGACGTCATTGTATCTGCCATCAACTCCCGTGTCCGTAAGAAGACACACAAATATGGAATCCAGATTCCTCGATCTATTGCAGAGGCCAAAAGACTCGATGCACAAAATGGCAATACCCTTTGGATGGATGCTTTGGCTAAAGAGATGTACAACGTCTCTGTCGCCTTCGAAATCCTGGAGGGTGGTGCTAAGGCACCTCCAGGTTGGACTAAGTCCAGTGGGCACATCATCTTTGATGTGAAGATGGACTTCACTCGGAAGGCCAGGTGGGTCAAGGATGGACACCGGACACCTGACCCCGAAACGTCCAGCTATGCAGGCGTTGTGTCACGTGAATCAATTCGGATTGCGCTGACGTATGCTGCACTTAATGGAGTCGATGTCTTCGCTGCGGACATACGCAATGCATATCTGCAGGCACCATCTTCGGAGAAACACTTCATTATATGCGGACCTGAGTTTGGGCTGGAACACGTCGGCAAGGTGGCCCTCATCAGAAGAGCACTTTATGGCGGAAAGGTCGCGGGAAGAGACTTCTGGCACCACCTACGCAAGTGTATGAAGCATCTAGGCTTCGAATCATGCCTGGCTGACCCAGATGTCTGGCGAAGAGAAGCAACAACTACCGATGGTCATGAATATTGGGAGTACGTTCTTCTCTATACAGACGATTGCCTGGTGGTTAGTCATAGGGGAGAAGCCATCTTGAGAAAAGAACTTGGTCAATACTTCCCACTCAAGGAGGAGTCGATTGGACCACCGTCTCAGTATCTTGGTGGCAAGCTTCGCAAGGTGACGTTGGAGAATGGAACAAAGGCTTGGGCCTTTGGCTCTTCACAGTATGTGCAAGCAGCTGTGAAGAATGTTGAAGATTACCTTTCAACTAAAGGAAAGAAACTTCCTGCGCGAGCTCCTGGCCCACTGTCCAATGGATACAGGCCAGAGGTCGATACGAGTGAGGAGCTAGGGGATGAAGAAGCCTCCTACTACCACTCCCTGATAGGTGTACTCCGATGGATTGTGGAACTTGGCCGGGCCGACATCAATGTTGAAGTTTCGATGATGTCTTCACACCTGGCCCTACCACGCCGGGGTCATTTAGAAGAAGTCTTCCACATCTTCGCCTACCTACGCAAGCACCACAATGCGGAAATGGTCTTCGATCCCACTGAACCAGAAGTGGACCAAGACTCCTTCCAACAGCAGGACTGGAGCTACAGCATATATGGGAAGGTGAAGGAAGAATTGCCTCCTGACATGCCTAAGCCACGTGGCAAGGGATTTATCATTCGGGAGTATGTGGATAGTGACCATGCGGGTGATGAGGTCACTCGTCGGTCACGAACTGGTTATGTTGTGTTCCTCAATCGTGCTCCTGTCTACTGGCTGTCGAAGAAGCAGTCCACTTGTGAGACGAGCACATTTGGCAGCGAATTCATGGCGATGAAGCAGGCTACGGAGTACATGAGAGGATTGCGCTACAAACTTCGGATGATGGGTATTCCAGTGTATGGACCTACTCTGGTCTACGGGGATAACCAGTCCGTACTTGCCAACACATCCCATCCTTCTTCAACATTGAAGAAGAAGTCTAACTCCATTGCCTACCACTTTGTGAGGGAAGGATGTGCAAGGGATGAATGGCGCACAACCTACATCAACACACATGACAATGTGGCTGACTTGATGACTAAGGCTTTGCCTTCCAGCATCAAGAGGTGGAGGTTTGTGCGGATGCTTCTCCACCACCTATAATGGTGGTGGATAGGGGAGTGGAGTCGGATTAAGTTCCCACCACTCCCAATTTTGGGGATGCTTCACTGTGGGCTTTGCTACAGGGGAGCTGAGGTGGAGTAAGGCTTGGCCTGAACCACCGAGAGTGGAGGTAAAGCTGTTGCAGCTTGAACCACTCAAGTAGGAGTTATCTTTCTCCTAGTCTATTTATATTGCATTCATTTCTGCAGACATTGGCTGACAATCCAAAAGCATAATTCTTATGAGTTTGGCTTGAGGGGAGTGTTAAATGTCTGTGTGCAGACGGTCAGTTGCATAGAGAGTGTGTGTATTAAGTTACACACACATACATACATATTATACTGTACCTAGTTCTAATCTAAATGCTCACAATTATTTCAATGAAAGATGTAAATGGTCTTCACATGGTAATTTAACATGTTAATTACAGTATTTTTTGCCGCGCGCTCGGTTTCCTTGTTAGCCCAATCTATGGGTAGATCGGATTGTAGATGTGTGCTTCAGCTACAAGTTGGTACAATTTTTATGGCAATTGGATGCATAATCACTTAGTTTTGGCAGAGACATTGAAAGTAGTCAAAATTACTTGATTTTGAGTTCACATATAGGGATTTACACAGTTATTGCCTGATTAAGTGTTAGAAATAAAAATGAATTTCAAATTTAAAACCATGGAATTGCTTGTCAAAAACACACTCAATGCTATCTGATTGTCTCTACTGCTGCTGATGCCCATCTTTCTACCATGGCATTGTCTGCCAAGAAACTTTCTGAGTGATGACAATGTGCACCTTTGCTGCTCATTTATCAATGAAAAAATTCAACAAATGACACAAATTAATATTGCAAATTTGATGAGTCAACAACAAGGTTACAAAAGAGGAGAATTGCAGACATTGCAGCAAAAGTCATTGGATCAGAGAGCCATCACAATGGCAAAATTCCTCAAGGATTTGTAAGCAAACATGTCCAAAAATTAAATAATACAGTTCCATCCTTGGATATTGCACAAAATGACATCAATAATGAAGTTTGCCAAATCAAGAAATTCATCACAAGAAAGGAGAAAGAGAACACTCATCCTTCTATCCAAAATTCAACAGCCAATAGAACCAACAATTTGCCAAGTTCACTCCCTACTGACCCAGCTTCCACAGTCATTACCTTTCAACCAGCAGACATTACTCCTCTTTTGGTCATGCCAGCAATATCCAAACAATTTTCTCATTTGTCAAAATCCAACAATTCTGCTTCAACTTCAACTTTGATTGAGGATCCTGCTGAATTTCCACCAACAAAATGTTCTTATCATATCTGTAGTTTGCCATGCACATTGACAGCAGAACAATGCCACAGTCCTGAGTGCAAGACTCACACAACAGTGCAATGAATCTGTCAAGTGACATGGCACAAAGAGAATTTTAATGGAGAGGATGCTCATCAGTTAGAGTGCTACAATTGCAAGACAATGGCAACACAAACCAAGATGATCTCACCTCAAGCTTTGAGTAACGCAAGTGAGAAAGAATTATCTCACAAGCAAAATAAAGGTGGTAGAAAGAAGGGGTCTACTCTTGTCAAAAAGATATTGCAAGAAAAGAAGCAAAAAACTGGGTCATTGTTTCCTATGTTGAAGCAAAAAAGACAGCTGAAGATGAGAACAAATGATGCAACAAGTGAGTTAGAGTCAAAAGCGGCCTAAGAGAACTGCTTGTGTTAGAAGCCAAATCCAAAATTTGGTGTTGAGAGGAACTTGAAAATATCAAAATAGTTGATCCAAGAAAGAATCAAAACAGGCAATCTCATTGTATGGCACCCAGGTCCAAACTCACCTGTTCGTTTGGTTGAAATCACAGTTACCACTTGCATTATGATTGCTTGGAGAATCAACTACCCTCTCTCAGTAGGGGATTGTATGGATCTGATGTTGAATCATTTAATCAAAGGAACACCATTGTGGATGCAGTCATCAAATGGAAAATGAACAATTTGCTTTACAACAGCGACAACTACCTGGTTGGCAGAGGATGGTGGAGGGGCTATAAAACTTCCAACATGGAAGTGGCTGAGTGTAAAGTTGGAAAGAAATTTGAAAGGAATCAAGCAGAACATTGTACTTACCAAACAGTTGACAAAATGTACACTCAAACTTATTGTCCATCTGTAGAAGCTGGGAATGACAAAAAATGACTAATACCTGACATATGGACAAAGATGGGAACATCATAATGGATAAATTTGAGGCATTTGGTCATCCAGTCCATATTGACATTACTGATCCAAAAAATATCTTTGTTGCAGACAAAGCAGGGTCAAACTTGATCAAGAAAGGGGATGGAAACAATGACAGGGAAAAGAGCTTTGTTCCAGCTGGTCAAGTACACAAGAAAGAAGCTGCAACAAAACAATCTCACTTTACTAATGGGGACTCATGATGACATGCATCATTTCTACTGCCAAGAAGATGAAAGTGGGCTGGGTTTTGGGATTTGATGGGTTTGCAGTTGAAGTGCCCAAAGGTCTTCTGGTTAATGTTGGACCCAGGAAGAGATATCCCAGTGAGCCCAGTTGTTTTGTTGAT
>JALLOT010004646.1:0-10120 GCA_036939595.1 Thalassiosira livingstoniorum
AATATAACTGGGGTACATTAGAGTACCATACGAACGATCTT
This sequence comes from Thalassiosira livingstoniorum, assembly GCA_036939595.1. NCBI lineage: Eukaryota > Bacillariophyta > Thalassiosirophyceae > Thalassiosirales > Thalassiosiraceae > Thalassiosira > Thalassiosira livingstoniorum. The sequence continues at coordinate 42 of JALLOT010004646.1, forward strand.
GTTGTATTTTTTTTCGAAAACTACACACCATCATAAGGAAAATATTTTTATTTACCAAGACATACAAAATATTTTTCGTTTGATGGGATAAAATAGAAAGATACTGAGATTTAGTTGAAGTGTGTCAACTTCAATGTTTTAAAAATCCGGACGTCTGAGAACAAAATTGTTCGAAAATAATTATTTTGTATATGTTTTATATCATGGAACGTTTGTTGAAATTAGACCCATTACTAAATATTATTTTTAAAACTTGCTTCATTTAAGTAAAGTTGCTTCATTTTAATTAAACGCTGGTACCTCTTATGTATGTATGCTAAAAAATAATACTATACAGTATGGTATGTACAATAGGGAAGGGATTGATTCTTACTTCTTGTGAATACAACTCTCTGGATTGATGGAATAAGATGAGGCCTGCATTCTGTTCTTCTTAATGTGCTAGGCAGGCAGGACGGTTTTTTACCTTCTTAATTAAATAATTCGCAGTAATTCGTAAAAAATTAAAATACTGTGCAATCAGATAGAAACCAGACAAGCTCAATAAATAATACTCTAATAGATAATATATAGAGTACTCCTCTAGTATCTAGTAAGGTATTAGTAGAACCGAATATCTTGAATTCTTCCTTACTTAGGAGTTAGTAGTAGTTACTGGTAAGTAGACAGTTGCACTACTTATTTTTAGACTACCGTAGAACATAGTCATTAAGAAACCCTTAATGTCCTCGGAAATAGTCGCCAAAATACTCGCTTAAAATTAAATATCTCGCTTTACGTTGAACGATAGTCTTTTTCGCTGAAAAAATATTAAAGTGTCTTATTCATTATTTTCACCTCTTGGGGGTTTACTTTGCATTGCCTACTTACTAAGAATGCGAATAGTAGTACTTACTACTAAGAAGTAAGTACGTACCTACTTACTTACTTATGGTACTACTAACTAGCTAGGTATCTACTGTCAGTTTTGCTACAGGGTGATGATGAGCTTCCTCAGTTTTTAATCTTTTTCCTTCATTTTTTTGCATTAATAAGAACACATTTCACTTGATTTTTGTGAATTTTTCCAGGATTTATAGGTCAATATTCATGGTGTAATTAATTATTGAAATATGCATTTTTTAATCATTTTAGACATATTTTTGTTTTTAAAAAGGAGTAATTTTCCATTCTGGCACAAAATATTTGCTTTTGTAACATATCTGTTCCAAAGTATTGAACTTTCAACATTCAATATTGAGTTCGTATTCAGGGATCGACGTATGCAGTATCTTAAAAAAATAAGTAGGATTCGGTATTGCTATTGCAATATACGTATTTTTCCATTTTTTATACAAAACAAATATTTTTTGTCTGAGGCCATCACACATCAAATGTCAACAGTCATGAAGGTTGATCATGAATTCAAATATTTCTCTATTCTCACTTTTCAGCTGTAATGTTGAAAGTTATGGCACAGAATTTGCAGTGAAATGGCACAGATATTAACTGGGGAAAGCTTTTCTCAATAAGTATTTATGCCCCAAAGGAAGGTCAAATTTTCGGTCGAAAGTATTAAATAAGCTCTATCTACCCAAATTTAAACTTTGAATTAACTCCTAGTACAGGCTGAGAAAGAATTTACCCAAAATAGCAAGTGTGCGGCCTGTAGCAAACGGACAGTACCTTAATTACCTCAGTAAGTAAAGTACGTAGGTATTTGAGGTTGTATTGTATTCCTACTTATGATAGTACGAGTACTCTATCTATGTACAAGATACCTTATGGTATGGCAGTAGGTAGGAGTACTACGTAAGACTACGTATTGTAATCTCGGCGCTCGCGCTCCATCCTGCTCCATCCTACTAACTTGAGATAAGATAGATAGTAGATAGTACAAGCCATACCATAAGTATACTACTTATATTGTATGGTACCATACTTACTTACTTAACATGCTTAACATAATACCCGAGTATTAGTAGTACTCCTTTTTTACTCCTATGTACCTACTTAGTATGGTATGGTAAGTACTATCTCGTTCCAGCTTCCAGCCACCCGGCCGGCTTCGTCCTTCGTCGTTCCACATTCCACAATGAAAATAATGGACATTGACCTCCTCCTCTCCCGATCCAGCTACCGCGCCGGAACTCCCGTCGTAGGATCCATTCGAATACGTTATTCAAGGACACAAGAAGAAGCTGGAGCTGGTGTTGCTGGCGTTGCTGATAGTACTATTCAAGGTGCTCAAGAGTTAGAAAGCAATGGGGATACAACCTGTGAGACTGGCGATGGAGACCACGCACACGCATACCATGACCACGCACACCGGATCGATGACCACAATGGCGAAAGGGATAGAAAACAAAACTCCCAAATAGACCATTCAGAAGAATCAAATGAACCCAATTTCTCAACAATCCCAAACGAACCCAACGATCCAATTCGAAATCAAATAGTCTCCGCCAGGCTGTACCTGGCCGGCCGCGCCCACCTCGGTGGTAAAATGAAATGGCGATCCTCCCAAGAAGTGGCACGAATACAGCAGCTTTACGGTGAGGGGGGGCATGCGTGTTTGATGTTGGCGGGGATGGATGAGAGGGATTGCTGGAACTCTTGGAATGATTGCAATGATGGGAATGATTATCATGAGGGTGTAGCCGGAACGTCATCTGCATCGTCAGCAACACCAGCAAAGCATGCGCGCAGTCAGCACAGCCATCACACTCGCAGTTGTAGCAAAATCCATCCAAAGAGAGCAAAGTTCAAACAAAAGATGGAATCTCCATACATGACTCACGTGGAACAAGCGGAGAGATTGGCGGTTCACTCATTTTTGTACCCTGTTCCAATTAATGTTAGTCCTGGAAGTCCCCATGAGTGAGTTCTTGTAGTTCGATTCTTGAAGTTTTTTATTTTTATTTTGTTCCCTATTATTGATTTGTTTGCATGAATTGTTTGTTTATTAAAATATTGTCGATATTTTCCTTTTGAAATTCGTTTCTCTCATTATTTTGGCCTTTCATTCAAAATAATTCCACACACACAATGTTGCTATCATGTTTATGTCATTGCATAAATCGGGGTTGAATTATTACGACTCATCCTTCTATTGTACTTCAAATGATGCATCCTTCACAATCCTACTTATTACAATCCCTCACCACCCTTCTTAATCCTTTTATAACCCCAAGAAAGTCAACTGCACACACCTCAAACATCCTACAAACATTACCAGTACTACAAAAATTACAACCCTGAATATCCCTCCGATCACTACACTCATCTACCCTCCCCACAAGAGAATAATGTGATTTGCTTTTGGATGACGAATGTGATGGAGTTGCTGGATGTGGGTGAACGTCATTTGGAGAGGGTTTGTGGATGTTGCGAAAGTAATGACATCACTGAAATGAAGGAGTACAGCACTGGCGACGTCGGAGACAATGGCAATGGCTACATTGATGGGATTCGCAAAGATGGCGAACATTGCTCCAATATCTCCAATTGTGCCTGTCCCTGCCACAAATGCCCATTAAGCGGACGATACGACGGGGACATGAATCCATATCGACCATTGCAGCTGCCTGATTGGGACGTGGTGACGGATGTGCTGAAATCTTGTGATGTGAACCATGTGTCTAAATCTATTACATCCATTCCATCAAGTGCTGCGAATGGTGTAAATGGTACGTCATGCAGGGCTGCTAATGGTGTACATGATGCCAATGGTTCGCCAGGTAGTGCTGCCCATTTTGGTGCTGTTGGAGTTGCTGGGGATGCAGGAGTGGAAGGTGGTGCAGAGCAATCTGCGGAAGAAACCAAGCGTGATGAAGTTAGTGCACATGACAACAATTTTGTATTATCGGGAGGCGTGAGCGACGATGATGACGATGATGACAAGGAGTCTTACTCATCCGATGAATCCGAAACAGATGATTCTCAAATCACAGACAGCTCTGATGACGAAGATCACATTGATGAACATGGTTCAGACGAGGGAGAAATCTCACAACACCAAGCTTCAATCCAAGCGGCCGTGAATACACTGCGTGCTTGGGAACGAATCAGTGCTTCGGCTAAGTCAGTTCATTCAGGACATTCAATACGGTCGGCTCATTCATCACAGTCACCGAAGTCACCACATTCGTCACAGTCACCACAGAAGTCTCGGCTGTCACAAACTCCATTGNGAGGTGAGAGATTTGTGTCATTTATACAGTATATACACCCTTTTCACTGTATCTTTTTCATTTGACAAAATGCTCACTGATTACTTCGATGTGACTTTTTCGTCTTATTTTTTATTTCAATCTTCTATTCAGCTTCTCGTAACCCAATGCCCATTCTCGGTACTTACCCCCAACTCCCCATTCTCTACACAAATTAAATCACACAACCCTTCCACTGCCACCACAGCCACAACCACAAGAGTCCAACTCTCCGACCTCCACGCATTCGCACACTCCCCCGCCCTTCCGATCTACATCTCCTCCTCTGATGCTCCTTCCTCCTCCTCCTCTCCTTGCCCCTCCTCCGCGACACCTGCTCAAATCACCGTGGTGGCAAATCCTCCATCGTGTCATATTATTTCACGAATGACGGCGCAGCAGAGAACGAGTACTCATGTAATTACAGATGGGAGTGGTGCACTCTGTGGATGGATGACTTTGGTCGGAATTGGCGGTCCGCTGTGTCCTGGGATGAGACTCGGTATAGTCGTTCGTTTTCCAAATAATTGTAGCTATGGACAGGACGACGATGCTGGAGGGTATTCATCTATTATTCCGTGTCACCGAGTATGCTGTGGGTTAGTAGGAGAAGAATACGCCATCGGTGAAGGAGTGTCAAGTGCCAATTCCGCCAATCTTTCTCAAGGTGGTCAAGATGCTCAAGGAAGGGGAGTCAAACGAACAAAGACCAAGTCGTACGTGTTCGATTCTACTTACGAACATGTTGAGTATGGTTACACCGAGTCGATTTCCATGGGATTAGTTCTGCCCTTGGATTGTCCCGTTACTGTCAAGACTGATTTGGTGGAAGTATCGGTGACTTTAAAAGTTGAGTTTGTTGTGGATCGTAGGTCGATTCCGAGGAGGAAGTATGGTTTTGATGGATATGGTGATGGAGGTGATAGGTTGGTTGTAGAAGAAGCACAGTACGGCAGTGGAGGAAATGAAGGAGAATTGGGAGTCATTCGATTAGACATTCCGTGTCAAGTTGTCCACAGCAATGTAGGTTTGGACGACGATCCTGACGATGGAAAGGAAGATGAGGCGAATGTTTCTACGATTTATTCCATGAGGCAATTTTGGAAAGAGGACCTGAGTGTTAAAAGATCCATCATTGAAGATTTTGATGGATCTGATATTTATCAGGACTTGAAGATGTTGTCCCTTAGAATGATTGAAGATATTGATAGAGATTGTAAAATGTAATGTTGCTTTGCGTGCATCTCTTGCAGCGTCCAAACAGCAATGCCTCAGTTAGTTAGTTCTATCAAATTTTTCGACTCCATTTGCCTGTTTGCGGTCAAGTTATTCACAAACTCCAGAAAAATGAAAGGTACAGGCCAGTAGTCCTTGTCAATGAAATTTTGTCTTTCAATATTACATATTCATTACATCAAAACGACAAAGATACTTATTGTAGTGTTTTTTTGTGGAAAAATTCCCCACAATGAACAATTGGAATCTCAATAGTGCGTGGCAGATACTGTTCAGTATTCTTCCTTTCTGCTCAAAGACAAAAAACATTTTTCTTGAGTTTAGGGCCTCACAAAGTCACCATCATGGGGAGTTTTGACTCTACACCCACAATCACACTCTTCAAATGATGTTTTCTGCAAGGTGATTGGATATTGCTCAAATTCCAAAATTGTCTAGTCACGGATTGTTGTCACTGTAAATCATGCCATATCCGTAAGTTCAGGTTCAGGATATCTTCCCCTGTTTCCCAATGTGAAAAGATTGTTTCTCTGAATGGAGCCTTTCAATTCAGGCTCACTCATTGTGTTGTTTATAGTTGGAATTGGAGTAGATGGTATCAATGTCTAATGATTCTTTTTTAATTGACTCCTCCTTACTTCTTACAAGGAAAAGCAATTTGATATTCTTCTAGTCATTCATAGCAAATAGCAAAAGAGCCCACATTCCACGAGCATGAGTGAATTTTTGTATTGTGGCTTGCCAACAATGTGGTTCTCTTTTGTTTATTGAGGGAAGTCAATCCCTCAGAAGTATTGGCTAGGCTATATCTTGGGACATGAGAATTCATTGAGATTCATAACTGCAATTGTTGGATATTATTCATACGGAGTATCAACAAAGCAATCACTACAACACATGAACCAAATTGTTGACAAATACTTTTTGATGTTGAAATTAAACAGAGATGGGCTTGGACTTAAACCAAGGTTTCAGTTGAAATGTTTTCCCCTATTTTTATCTCCTGGGTAACATCTTGTTCTTGTTAAAGATTTGAACAAGACACATTCCAAACCAAGACTTCCCATACATAAAATTTGCCAATCATTTTTTGGTAATATTTTTTACTGTTATTGGTAGTACTAATAACATAAGTATTAGTGAAAAAGCCCATGTTTTGGAAAAGAGAGTGTACTTAAAAAACCAAACACAAAAGGAGCCTACACACTAGGTGAAAAAGATACTATGTTTTGTTGCTCCTTTTCAATTTTTGCAATGTTTTATCAAACAGAGGTCTAGATATTACTGAATTTGAAACTTTTTTGTAAAAAAATGAAGAGAGTCTACTCCTAGGAGCTCATACATTAAAGGAGCCTACATTTAAAATTGAAATTGAGCTAGACTTGTTGCCTGGGGAAGACTTGAATTCAAATAAACAATTCCATTTACAATTCTCAAGCCTTAAAATTAAAAATGTGTTTTATATGTCTCAATATAATAATGTGCAAGAACCCAGAAAATATATTATTCTAGATCTAGGTTTAATCTGGTTCCCTTTTTCTTAATAAGAATGACATTTAAAATCTGAAATGTGACAATTTTTTTTATTACTTTGGAGAAAAGAATCCAAGTTTTATTCATGTAGAAATAATACCATGTGCTTGGTGATGCTTACAAAAATAGCCTTTCTTGACCCGAAAGGGTCTGTGGAGAAAAATTCTGTCTCTGTGCATGGCCAAAAAAAAATGAAATTCAGTCCCTCCAAAAAAACTAGACCATTGTTTTAAGTCTTTAAATGTTGTACAGAGAGATGTATTGCAGAAAAGTTGTCTTTATTGTGTAAAGATATTGAGTTTCCATGCAAAATATTGGTTGGTGATTGAATTACTTATGAATATCTGACACCATACTTTTACACTGATACAATTTAAGATCTTCACCTCCTAAAATGATATCAATTCAGCAGGTATATAAGATGATGAGCTTATTCTCGCTGTGATATAATGCTTTGTAATGTGTCAAATTAATATACTTCCTTTAAGCTTCAATTTTTGGTATCATCTTTGATATTTGGTGCAACAATGACAACAGGCCTTGTATACTCATACCTTAAAAACTAGACCATGGCAAGGGAGTTCATACCAGCCCTTAACACATAATGGTAGTACCAAGACCAAAAATTCACAGTCAAAATGAATTTCTTCACCAAAAGTATTGTCAGCCATACCAGCTCTCTGCAACAGTCATCCTATGAGGGGGGCAATAGGAGTTGCCCTAATTTTTGAAAGATTGGTTGGTAAAAAGGTTAATTTGGATTTTTTTGTTATTATTGGTTGTCATCAATCATTTTCATCATCCAATATGGTTATAGTGACCATGATTTTGTATTCAATACAAATTTCCATATTCAAAACCATTGAAAACATAAAAAAACATAAGAGTGGAGAATATATTTGATTATGAGTAAGTGTGCATATAGAATTTTTCAGAAATAACCATCACTACTTGATGGAGGTTTTTTCACTGAGAAATTTCAATTACTAGTTTTTAAAAAGTATTGAGTGAGGCCAAGGAAACTCCTAGGACTGAAACTGTGCCCATATTTGCCTAATCATGCTTTAAGTTTCAAATTCAAAGATTGGATTTTTCAGAGCATTATTCTTGTTCATGCAAATAAAGAGAAATAACTTGAAACAACTATTAATGGCAAACATGCTTTAAACATCATCTCTAGTTCACGTCACACCTCCAATTTTTCAAATTTTATTTCCCAGTTACAATTCATACCAAAGTCTACATTGTTTGCAGTTCTAGGAATTGCATTGGTGAGAACACAATTAGCTTGGATGTTGGCACAAAATTAGTATATTGTTACTCAACTAAAAACTTTTTAGTTACTTGGAACTTTTACAGAAATTTTAACATCAAGAAATTTTATCTGAGATACTCTTAACTTTCCGCAAAAAAAATCAGAGTTGTTATTTTGTATCATGTATTTTTTATCCTGTTGTATACCAGGCAAAAATGTCTAATATTTCTATGATTTTTCTACAGGATGAAGAACAAAACATCCCTATTTCAAACTGCAAACTGATCAAAAGTAAAAAATAAAAAAAATAATAGGAAGATTAAGTAGAAAGGTGTTCTATAGGCAGAATGCAAGAAGGGTTAATACATCATTGCAAGATCTCAATGGCACAAGTAAGATCTAGAACAAGTATACAATGCTGGTGCAGGATTGAAAAAAGAATAGGTAAGAAAAGGTAGTGTGTATGATCAAAAATTTACACTCACATAGGATAATGAAGAACTGCACTGTAATTGGAAATTCAACTCTGGACTAAAGCACTGCATACAAACTAGTTGATAGACTTTCTCTGGGACACACTCTCAAATTGTTAGATGTCCCACATGCAAAGCAAAACCCAGATAAGGCCATAATGTAAAGTGAAGCTACTTTGTAGGGACAGTTGTAACAAAAAACAAAAAAGATATATGAGAAATCAGGGTAATAAATTGAAATTAATATTTGTTCAAGAATAACCAAATCTCTGCCTAAAATTACAGGTAATTGGTTGTTTTGATTCACATTACAGGCATGGGACATTCCAAGAAAAAACTGCTGAAAATTTAAATTAATTTTTGAGATACCTCTCCAAAATTCAATCAAACTCTTGAAAAAAGTTGATCAGCAATGGCACTGTATTTTAGTTTTAGAACTTTGCATGTTAAGAAGTGAATGGGCAAACTAATCAAATTCCCTGGCGTTTGATGTATGGAAGACAATACAAACACATCCTACTTTTGTGCAACCTAATGCTGCAACAATAGCAATATGGTGCTCATCCTTCACCTTCACTCACTTTCACCTGTGAACATTGATTATGGCAATGTTTGAACATACAGTATCAATTCAAAAACCTGCCAAAAACCATGAACAACATGACACCACAAATTGCCAAACATTTGTTTGCACAAATACAACAGCAATAAAAAGCAATCTCTGAAAAATAAAAAATGAACTGATTGTAGCAAATGAAAACACATGTGCCACCAAAAATCTTTTTGCATTCAACATTCAAGTTGATTGCACTGTCACATTAAATCCAATGAATTATGTTCTTTTTTCATTGGTCATGATTATTGAAACTAGGCTGGTCAATATATATATATATATATATATATATATATATATAATGTTGAAACAAAATTATTAGGATTAAGAAGTAACTGTAGCTACATCAATTTAAAAAAATTGAAACAACAGTGCTATTATCATTGCTTCCATTGTCATTATTGCTTTCCTCAACATGTTTGCTTACAATGAAACAACAGTCACTTTTATCTTTGATTTTTCAATTTTTGACTTTGCATGTATTTCATTGTCCATGGAAGACCTTAGCAACAGTGATTGCTGGATGTGGTGATGCACATGACAAACCTCTGGATAGCTACAATCTACTTACAGTAGTGATTAGCACTAATATTCATGAGATGACAGTATGGTGGGGGAATTGATCAAAGGAAATATTGTAGAATCACGTAGCCCCATACTTTAAATATCGAGTTTACCTTTATTTTTTTAAATATTTTCGGTGATTTGAGAAGACGGAGTTGACCAACTGTGTGTTGTCTCACCAAGCAGCACACACCATAATACCGCCATTCAGGCAC
>JALLOT010004648.1:0-10104 GCA_036939595.1 Thalassiosira livingstoniorum
AAGCATGTTATAGTAATAATATAGTCGATAAGCGTTATAGTCAATAAACGCTCTCTTATTTATCTTCCTAAGTATGGTAGGTACCTACAATACTTAGTTGACTTACTTACTTACTTACTTACTTACTTACTTACAGTACTTACTTACTTGCAGTACTTACTTACTTACTTACTTACTTACTTAAACCGTGTATTTCCACATTCTAGAGTGTTGACACTCTGAGAGTGTGGTTTTTAGAAAGTACATAATAGAGTGGCTTTAAACTGAGTTATTTTGAAAAAAAACACACACACCTTTTTTTGTGTTTTTCTAACAAAAAATAACCCATTTGATGGGTTGAAAAATGTGGCTTTAAAAATTGTTGTGTTTTTTTCTCCCTAAATCTTCAATCTGTTGATCATACGAACCCAAACAGACAGATAGATCACGTATATACTCTTTTTTTCTTTGAACATGCATAGAGAGAGCATATCCGTTCGAGCTCTAACTTCGTCCTCGAAGAAATTGAGAGAACTCAAAAAAATCTAAATACTCATAATACTAATTCCTATTTGCATCCTAGATGTGTTGAAATGGTGTTGTTTTTTGAAAAAACAACACCATTTCAACACATCTTTTTTTGTTCTGTGTTGTTGTGAAGCTTTCGTGAGTTTTTGTGACGATTTCATGAGTTTTTGTGACGATTGGGTAATTTTTGAGTTTAACCGAAACAATTTTTCATGAGTTTTTCCACGTCAGCAACAAAAAAAACACATTAAAATTTCAAAAAAACACAGTTTAAAGCCACTCTACTGTCAATTTTCAATATTTTTACGTGTTTTTTTAGAATCGTTAACGACAGACCTCTTCACAATGGACAAATGACAGACCAAATATGTTTGTATGTACATACAGATGTAATATTTCTACATGTCAGACTACAGTAGAAAATATTAATATATTATATTTCATAGAAAAAATTATATTATTTATAAATGCAAGAATTCGCTGGGTTTTCCACAGTGATAGCTATGCAGATTTAGGCAAAGTAATAAACACCCTACCCTGCAAGTCTCACAGATGTAACTAGTTTTTGTTTTTTTTTCACAGGGATTCTCGCAGTTTTGACGAATTTTGATTGGTTAAAAGAAACTTTTGCTTTGGGAGCTTCGTGATATGTTTATGCTGGATCGATTTTCTCCATTTTGCATAAATAACATCTTTTGAGGTGGATAATTTTTTTTGATGCACTCTCAATCCATTTTTGACCCACTTCGATTGACTTCAATCCACTTTGATCCACCACTTTTGGTCCGCTATTTTTTATCCAAAGCTCTAGACAATTGAACGTGATGGATCAAAGTGGATCAAAAATGGTGGATCAAAAAATGGTCTAAATAAATCAAAGTGAATCAAAGTGGATCAAAGTGGATCAAAAAAGATCAGAGTGGATCAAAAAATTTTCAATCCATCAAAAAAGTTTCACATTTAGACTTCAATCAAAATTCAAAAAACAAATTTGAATTGCCTTTCACATGTAAAATCATTTTTTATAGGACATTAAAATACCGCATGATTCACGCAAAAAATGCTATTTGAGACCATTTCAATGAAACTTATTGGGTGCAGAGCATATATCTTTGGTCCCAGGTTCAATTTTTGCTTTTTTGTGCTCCTCATTCACAATTGTGCGTGCATGCGTGCGTGCGCTTGATGACATCATTTTGATTTTTTTAGCTGTAACCAAAAAGCTGATTTTGTGAGCCCAAACCCTACTTGAATTTTTGCTTCAATATAACTTGAAATTTTTACTCCCTTCAAAACAAAAATAGTAAGGGGTAGGGTTTTTTTTTGGGCATTGATTCAGAGCAAAGCAAAGAATCTACCGGAAAAATAACCCTAACCCTCACTATTTTTTGTTTTGAAAGGAGTAAAAATTTTGAGTTATAATGAAGCAAAGCTTCAATTAGGGTTGGGGTTCAAAAAATCATTTTGGTATTCAGCCAACAAATAACTTCTCTAGTTCAATTTTTTTAAGACATTCTACAAGCGATTTTTTATGAAGATTGTACATAAGAATATTTCATTTTATTACTGCCTTGGCTCTCGTAGTACTGTAGTATGTACAGAAAACATATAGGGTCTGTAATTAGGTCTGTTAACTAGGGTCTGTCGTTATTGATTCTGCATTACTACTATGTACTCCTTCGTGGCTCAAACTTTTGATTCTGGATTGGAATTAGTATACTCTACGAAAAAATACGTATAATCGCTCAAATTTTTGATCCCAAAACGTTATCCCATTATTTGAGTAGAATTTATAACAATAGGGACCGATTTTTTATACGGTAAAATTTAGTCAAAAACGTTTGGCAAAATATAATACAATTCCTATTTTAAGGTCAGTCCCGTTGTAGTGCCGTAGAATCAAAAAAATTGGTTACGAAGGAGTATTATATATTTGTTTTTCTTTTTTGGGCGATAGTCGATAGTACAACTACTACCGTAATAAATGGTGAATTATGGACCACGGTGAATAACTGACTTTAATATTTATTTCAGCGAAAACATTCACTTAACATCGCTACCACGTATAATTTGCTAGCTTCGAACGGTGGTGAGTAAGATACTTAAATATTTTGATACCTTTCTTTCAGCGATCGTTCGGCGAAGGATAGTAGTGGTCAATTAGTCAACGTTCAATACAGTAGGTACTTACTACTCTTACAATACCAAACAATAAGAGTAACGATTTTTTCGGCAAAACTATTGTCCCGCCAGTCCCATCAGTCCCAACAGTCCCACCTTTTTTGATCATTCCACGAGCAATAATTACGAATAGAAAAGGATATTTTTTACTAAAACAATTAAAGAAATAAGTAGGAGTAAAGAAGTACTAAATTTTAATTCTTTTGCTCCTTTTCTTTTTGAATAACATGCATATTATCTTATTTTGGTATCTTTCATATTATAAAGAAAGCACTTGTCAGGTACAACTTGCCTCATCTTGACAGGTACATAATTATCTACATATAAAAACGACAGACAGACTATGTCCCATCTTAATTCTAATGTCCCAATATGTTTCAACACAGAATTGTTGTCAGGTACTAAGGTAGAAAATCATTACTGATACGTTTCATATACATACGAACATTTACATAAGAATTCTACAGTCTACAGCAGGTAGGGTTTAATCTTCGTAGAAATCCTTTGCTTACGTATGTAATTTGCTTTCTTTTCAAAAGGTAGACTTAACAGATCTGTCTAGACCAACAAGGATGAATTGACTTGTCACACTTTTTCTGAGATGACCCCACCATCCTATGGACTTTTCATTACCATAGCCTTGCATCAAGCCTTTGTCAAACTGTACTTTGGAACCATCCATACCCTTAGTATTAGTGTATGAAGGCCCAATATAGAACCCCATCAACCACTATGTGACTTTTGCAATCACAGACACAAAAAGCAACTCCCCCTTCAAGTAAACACAGTGACACCATTTGTGCTGTCAGGGATGGATCATAAGTCAAAGATGATGTTAATACAACAATATTTAAAGGATTCAATTTGAAACCTCTTGAAGCCCCATTGTCATCAGCACAGCAAACTCTACAAAGCAACAATGGGACATAAAAACCACAGACAACCTCGTTGTTTGTTTGGACACAATACCAATCAAATTATGATGATAATAACAATCACCATAAATTGAAATTATGATCCATTGAACAAAGTTTACTTTGTCCATTGTAAGGAAAAAAGTTGGTCAGACTGTTTTCATTTATAAAATTTCCTGGTATTGATGATATGAAGTTACAACATGAAACCAAAGAAATATCATTCCTATGTGATAATATTGATGTGAAGTACATTTGTGAGATGAAATCAGTTAAAATATTGACTTCATATGACCAATAACTAATGGATTTTCAAAGAATTCCCAGTCCTGTAAATGAACCAAATGATAATTTTTTGGCATTCTTAATATAATGATAGCTAGTGGTAAGTGCTCATGGAACATGATGGTCAGGTTACCAGAAACTTGTTTTCTCCCAATGACAACCTAGAAATTAAAATTTTCTTGCTGGGTTGATGTGTTGCTACAGTTTTTCATATGTGATTCCAGATGTACTGACCAATTTGGTTTGAACTTTGAGAGGGTCTCATTATAATTTCTCAGTTGACATGCATCCCCTGTTCAAGACAAAATTCCCTTTATTTATCACCTGATGTTTACAGGAAAACTGGCATGAGTGGATGATCTAGAACCTTGAAAATACAATATTTTTTAAAACAGATGATAGAAAAAAAATATTTACTGCCACAGTGTTTCTTGTCAGCTATTGGCACACCCTTATGGGCTTTGCTGTGATTGAAACAAAAATTTTGAGTTCTTTGAGTATCTTTGCATGAATTATTTTGAACTTGTACATTCCCATGTGTAAAGACTTTTCAAAACTTGACCGCAGAGATAAGCACCCCATTAGATTTATCACTTGCACAAATTATCTCAAATCAATGACATGATAACTACAATTCATCAACTGTTTTGATTAGAAACCAAGGTTGAAGTGGCAATGATTAAAAGAAAACAGTAGAATATTTGGAGTTTGAAGCAAAAGTTGACAAAGCTACAAGAGAAAATGAGTGTGGAGTCAGGTTGGGTTGTCTTGGAATTAATATTAAATCAAAGCATCCAATTGAATTCAATATAAGTTTATCATGAACTACCAAAGTAATCTAGTTGCATGTGAACCCCAAGTAATTCTTGCAACATTATAGGAATATACCTGATGCATACAAGTACAGCTTGACAATCTACTATGTCTAAATAAACAAAAAATAACTGATTTTTAGTTGTAGAGAACATTTTTTATCAGACCAGAGTGAGTTTCCATTCCCAAACTAGAATGTTCCTGTTGAGTAAGAAAGTTTCAATAAACAATTGTGTGATATATTTTTCAACCACAGTGATACCACACTGTCTTGTTCATGATGAATTTGATGTGATCTTGTCTATTTTTTAATTATAATAAAAGTAAATGATATTTCACCTCAAACACTTAGTCATTTAAGTAAATAATTCAAATATCATTGATTTCATGTATACATTTTGGACTATTTGAAAACTTTTGCAAAAAATATGGAAAAGTCTCAGCTGTTGTCCTCTGTGAGAAAAAAGACAACATGGCTGCCAATTGGGATCCAGCAACACCCATCAGCCATCTCTTTGCACAAATCAGAGATGTCATCAAATTCTCAAAATATGCAAAATACCCTATCAATGACAGTGATGCTATTGAAGCTATCGAATACGTCATTCTAAAAACGGGAACATTCCAACAAGAATAAAAAGACTGGCAGAGATTAGATCCCCAAGACAGAGACTGGAAGTGTTTTCAAAAATGGTGGCATGTTGCTCAGGATCTCAAGAATGAAATGGAGGCCAAAGCTGCTGACTTAGGATGTGGAGGCAATGCCACCACGCAAGATACTGATGATGATGGCACCATGTACAAAGATGCTGTAGCCCATTTTGCTTCAGTGTTTGCCGCCAATTCCAACACCTTCTCCCAACTCACTGAGGAAAACAGGACCCTTGGCAACAACGTCTCAACAAGCATCCAAAACCTGTAAGCACAGCTCAATAACATCAGAGAATAACTCCAACAGCTTGAAACTTCACAGCACCAAACCTTAGATGCAAATCAAGTGTATTATACCACTCCAATGCAACCACCACGACATTCAGACACAATCACAAACCTATCACCCACCCTTCAAACAACATGACAACATTGCTCAGCAAGGATGTGGAGGTTTCTCCCAGTACCCAAGAAACCAGCAATTAGGTGGATGTGGAGGCAGAGGCCCTGCTCCTTTCCAGCAACAAGCAATGAACAGAGGATGTGGACAACATGCACCTCCCATTCAGTACAACTACCAAGGTCCCAACTATTAACGTGCCCGTTATAACACATCCGATGCCAGGGATGGAAGCCAGTTTCCCTCAAGCACCATGTTGTACAATGCACCATATTTGAATGTAAACAAGAGATACAGCAATTGTAATTATTGTTGAAGTCATGGCTATAATGTACCTGACAACCATGACAGTATCAATGCAGAAACCCCTACAATGCCCATGTTAAGACAGCCACAAGGAAGAACCCGTACAGAGGATGCAACAAGAACGTGAACATAACACAACCCCAAATATGGACCATGAATAACCAATTTGCATGACAATTAGGGGCAGGAAAAACTAATGAAAACAAAATTTACAGAGTATGAAATATTTATAATCAAATNATATTTGTGATCAAATTAGTATCCCGACCCCCACCCCTGCACAAGCCTGTAAAACATTAAACCCAGCCAAGGATGATGATGAGACCGTCATAGCATCAAATTGTTCCGGTGACAACAAAGAGAATTGGGCATATGTCAACTTATGCATCACAGACATTTTTTTAGAGATGGAAACACCCATTAAAAACAAGTGCAATACTACAAAACCCATCAACACTACAATATATGATGGCACAAGAATGAAATCCACTAACATTGGCAAAATGACTGGCCCACACTCCCACCCAAAGCCACCAAATCACACACTGTACCAGGAATAAAAAACAAATTCCTTATTTCAGCCATTACATTATGCAAGGCCAGCTATCAAGTCATCTTTGAACATGATTTTTGCATCATAATGTACAAAAATAGATTTGTGATGTACATTGTTAGATGCCCTAAAACCAACCTTTGGCAAGTCCCACTAAAAATAGATACAAAATAGCCAATGACACCAATCAAATTTGAAACTTTAAACCAACAAATCAATTTTATCCACCACACCAAAACTAAGCAGGAACTCATCAAATTTTTCATCAATGCATGTTCTCACTTACCATCAAAACAATTATTTGGGCCATCAAAAAAGAATCACATCATTAGCTTCTCAGTTCTGACCATCACAAATGTTAGTAGCCACCTTCCACCATCCACTGCAACTGTGAAAAGCCATTTACACAGGACACAGAAATATATCTGTCCCACCAAAGCTAATGAATCACAACTAACTATGGATATAACAGACATGGACCCACCAGCTAACACACACACAGAAACTACTATGTGGTGCTACCTTGCTGTGTTAGATGAAAATAATAATATTATCTACTCAGACCAATTTGGTAAAGTCCCAGTTAGATCATACAAAGGTAACCAGTAATATCTTTATTGCATATATTTATCATTCTAACACCATTTTGGCACAACCACTTGAAAGCAAAAGCAATGAATCAATGTTGGAAGCATTTAAAAGTGTCTACACATAAATGGGAGAGCACAACATGACACCAAAAGTCACCATCATGGACAACAAATGCAGCAGGACCATTAGAAGCTACATTCAAAAACAACATAACACAAGATTTCAATTTAGGGAGCCAGATAACCACAGAGTCGACACTGCCAAATCAGCACTACAAACCTTCAAAAACCATTTCATTGTCAGTATCTGCACCATCAAAAAGACCCTTTCCTATGCAACTATGAGATGAGCTCCTCAAACAAGCCCAAGACACACTGAACTTGATCAGAAAAAGACAAACTAACCATGTGCTGTCTGCATATTTCCTACTTTAAGGAAATTTCAACTTCAGCTGTACCCCACTTGCCCCAACTAGTACACAGGCACTCATCTATGTTGACCCCAAGAAACAAGCAAGCTGGGAACCAAATGTAAAAGATGCATGGCATCTTAGCTCAGACAAACAACATTACAAATGCTACCAATTCTGGGTTCCAGAAACTAAGGCACGGCGCATTACTTATATAGCCAAGTTCTTCCCACCCCACTGTTCCTTCCGTACATACACCAGAGAGGACAAAGCAGTTGAAGCAGCAGAAGCCCTTACAAAAGCACTCCAAAGCAATATCCAACAAGACTCCATGTGCCTCACATCAAAACACAGACAGGCACTCAAAACACTGTCTACTATCTTCAAAGAAGCCAGTACAACACATGAGACTAAACAACAATTTGCAAAGGTGAAGAAAGACACACCCATCACATCCATCAACACCACAGATAAAGCGCATATTCACAAGATGCTGGTGGCGCACAAAAAACAAAAAAAAGAAAAACACACCTTTCCCCAAGCTGATGCAGCCCCAACCACCTGCTACATCAAACACCAAACCCTATTTGTATTTCCCAAGATGAACTGATTAATTGTCAAGTAAATCCACAGGATGCTGCCCCCAAACAAAGGACCACATTTCATTCCCTTGTCTCAGGACAACTCACAGAAACCCCCACAAAGATCACCCTGTATCTAACTATTATCCCAACAAACACCCATGAAAATCAAAGCCCAAGCTTTAAATCATGTCATTGCTGACAATTTTCCCATAGCAGCAAGAAAATTACTCATGCCGATGCAGCCCCAGCCTCCATCTCCTCCCATAGAACTCGAAGATGTCTGCCTCAGAGTGGTCCACCCCATCACAAAAGAAACCATTGCCAAGTATGACACCCTTATCAAAGATCCTCTGCTCAGTCCCACATGGTGAGTAGCCATGTGAAAGGAACTTGGTAGACTTGCACAAGGATGGAACAGCATCACCAGAACTGACACAATCCAATTCATGTCACACAAAGAAATTAAGACCACCCCCGAAGATAGAATAGTCACCTATTCACTCATTGTGGTTAATTATAGACCACAAAAGGCGGATCCAAATGCAGTAAGGATCACTGCAGGTGAAATTTAATTGACTGCCCTGATGAACTTACCACAAGAACTGCCACCCTTATGACAGCCAAGGTCATGTCAAATAGTGTCATTTTGACACCCCTTGCCTGCTAAATTTGTTCCAATGTTAAACATTTCTATTTGAGAACCCCCCTGGATTACCATAATTTCATGAGAATCTATGCCAATCTTGTCCCACAAGAATTCATTGCTGCCAACAACCTCCAAGATAAAAATAAAAATGGACTCCTCTATCTGTGTATCCTTCACAGGATGTATTGCCTACCCCAGGCCAGCATTCTGGCCAATAAAATCCCCAGAGAGCGCCTAGCACCCCATGACTACTATGAGGTAAACATATCCCCAGCCTGTGGAAACACAAAACACAACCAGTCAGTTTCACCCTAGTAGTTGATGATTTTGGCATCAAATACAAGGGTATTGAGCATGCCAAACATTTGTCAAATATCCTTGAGAAATACTATCAATTCAAAACAGATTGAACAGGCAGCTTGTACTGTGCCATTGGCCTCAGACAGGACTACACAAACAGATGGGTGGACCTATCCATGCTCATGTAAGTCCACAAGCAATTAATGAAATATGACCACAGTAAACCAGCTTGCCCCCAGGATTTCCCCCTCACCCCACCCCCCACCGACTGTATGGCACAGCAGCGCAAGAACCTAAACCTCAAGACAAATTGTCCCCAACCACCAAAGAAGAACACAAGTACTTCCAACAAGTTGTCAGTAGCTTTTTGTACTGCGGCTTTGCTGTGGTTCTCACTATCATGTACTCCTTAAGTGAGATAGCCATTGAACAGGCCAAAGACACAAAAGAAATACTAAGAAAATGCAAGCAGTTCCTTGATTACATGGTTTGGCATGCACATGCTATCATCTGCTTCTGTGCGTCAGACATGATCCTACAAATACACTCCAACGCCTCTTACCTCACGGCCAAGGATTCACACAGTCAAGCCACTGGACACTATTCCTTGGGAAGATGCCCCAACATGGAAAACCCATTTTCCTCAATGGCCCCATTGACATCCTATGTGCCATCTTAAAATTTTTAGCAGCATCCGATTCTAAAGCTGAGTTATGAGCCTTATTTATGAATGTTCAAATAGCAAAAATAATAAGGTTAACCCTGGAGGAACTGGGGCATCCCAAATCACCTACGCCAATCAATGTGACAACACAACAGCAGTTGGAATCATGAATAGCTCCATCAAGTGTCAGCAGTCAAGAGTCAAAAATAATGAGATGGCAAGGCACAAAGGTACTTCAGGTTTTTGTATCACCCAGGTTTCCCTGCCCTGGGTGATACAAAAACCTGAAGTACCTTTGTG
>JALLOT010004649.1:0-10100 GCA_036939595.1 Thalassiosira livingstoniorum
TGGGAAAAAATGAGAAAATTGGGAAATGTAAAATTGAGTAGATTGTAATTTATCTGGGGACACATTTTCTATGTGAAGGTAAAAGGGGCGGACATTTTGATGATGTGCCCCTGCGTGATGCTTACTTTGGTAATCTCCCAGGTTTTCACCACCTGGGTGCCATCGTACATCAAAAGTTTTTAAAGCTACTTTATCTGCCACCCAAAAGAAGCACATATCCATAGATTGGGAGTGCTGGCACTTGACAGAGTTGTTGGCAATGCCAACCACTGCCAAGTTGTCACAGTGGATGGTGGTGGGGGGCTGCGGATGCTCCAACTACTCAAGGATGAGGCACATCACCTTGCCCTCCTTGCAGTTGAGAAAGAGTGCACCCAGCTTGGACTCCGCCACAGATGCCACTACAAACCGCAGGATGCCACACAAGGTGAATATGGCACTGTTGAGGCGGATAGGCTTGGTGTCTTAGGGGATCCATCCCAAGAAATAATGTCCCACGGCCCGGCTCTTAGTTTCAGGTTCCAAAAAATATGAGGCATCAGAATGAATATTCAACACCATGTCTGACACTCAATAACAAATGGTAGCATCAGGATGGGAGGCTAAATAATCCAGCAATTGCAAGACAGCTTGCTCAGTGTTTTCAGTGGTGTTGGCTTGTTTGGATGCAATGGCATTCAGTGCCATGAGTACACTTAAATCCACTGCTTGATCATAATACAGGATGCTCCCTACTATCTGTTGGACTTTCTTCTGCTCTTTCTTGGTGACTTTTGGTGATTGATTGGGGGGCAAAGGTTTTTGTGCATCTTTTCCATATTTTCTTTCATGGGGCTGATAGGGACAATGTTACAACCTTTTGGGAATGATGTGTTTGAATTTGAGGAGGAGGCACTTGATGTAACCAGGCATAGAGATGTTGAGGGTGCAGGCGGTGTAATCCCAACTCTAGGGATATACCACAGTATAAGTCCCCCAACCAATCGATTGCAATGGTATAATCTTTTTGCAGGGCAAGGATTAAATGTTGAGCATTTTTTGCCCACGTATTTGATGCCAAAATTGTCAACTACTAAGGTAAATTGGACACAAGCCAGGTGTGTGGGCCACTTTATAGTACTCTTGTGGTGCCAGGCGCTTGTGGAGGAGCTTGTTTGCAAGGATTCCTGCCTGCGGTAGGCTATACAAACCCATTTTTGGCTTTTGTTTTGAGGTTGTACTGCTGTTGGAAGTGCTCTGGGATAAGATCAAGGGGAATCTTCATGTATTCAAAGTGGTTGAGCGGTGTGTTCAAATAAAAGTTCTTGATGTCAATTGTCATGGATTTTGCATTCTCAGTGCTGAGGACAGAGTTCCAAAGGATCTTGGAGGTGACCAGATCCACAGTTCTTGTTGTAAGCTCTCTGGGTTAGTCAATAAGATTGCCCCCAACAGTTATTCGTACTCTGTTTGGGTCTTCTTTTTGGGGACGGTAGTCAACGGCTATCCTTGCATATGTGACTATGCAATCTTGTGGTATTTGCTTGATTTCCTCATGTATCATAAACACAACCATATTGGTTCCTTTGGTGCCTGTTTTGTCATCACCTTGCGCTAAACTGCCTAATTCCTTACCAAATGCTGCCATCAACATTTCTCTTGTTGCAGGATCCATGGCCAGGGTTTTGTACTTTTTGATGGTCTCCCCTGTTGTGGATTGGACTACTCCAGTGCCAGAATAATGTTCAAAGTTCACCACATATTGTCATGTTTGGAGCTTGAGGGGTAAGAAATTATTGTCTATTTGGTTATTTTCATGCATGGTGAATGCATACAATGCTTCCTAGGAAATAATGGCTGGCAATTGAAAACATAGAGAAGTGTGACGTGGTTCTTGGATGCATGGTGGTGTCGGCAAAGTGATTTGCATTGATGCTTGGATTCAGCGTTGTGCCTGTTGTCTGGTTGTAGTTCACTTGGGTGTAGGGATAGAAATGCGTGGAAGAGTGCCAAAGTTGCTCCTTGGTATGGGGGCGTTGTGCCTAGTGCGTTGCTGGTGGGTTCATTTGGTAGCTTGGAGCAAGCTTTTGCAGTAGGATGCACTGATGTGGTTATTGGTGCTAGTTGTTTTATTTGAGTGTTGGGGTTTGGGATGGTGGGCTTGGGGCTTCCACCCTTGGAGGAGCTGTTTCAGACCAAGTCACCCTTGGTGTTGCTGCGGCAGACCATGTCTCCCTTGGTTCCAGTTGTGCTTGTTGTGTTGTTGGTGCCACCCTTGGAGCTCCAATGAGAAAGGTCTTTACAGTTGTTGCCAATTTTTGTATTTGTTGCTTCTCCTCTTTATTCAGTTGTTTTGCTTCTAATTTTGTGATTGCTTCTTTAAATTCCTTCACAATGAGTGATAGGTGCTCAGCTTGTGTATGCTCTGGGAGGAGACAGTGTGTGGAAAAAAATTTGGCAGAGCCAGAGACTTGGTACAATCTGGTCTCTGGTATGTAGAAGCGCCAATTGCAATAGTGATCTTTCAAGGGGCTTAAATAAAATGCATTGGTGGCCCTTGGACTCCATGATCCTTGCTGGTCGGCATGTTCATACACCACTGCTTTTGCGCCTGGTGGTGCAAGAAGGTATTGATTGAAATCATATGGCCCTTCAAGGATTTCATACGCCGACTTGGTTTGATCAACCTTTGATGGACGAAGTAAGCTGAGTGTGTCTTGGCATTGTGGGACCATGTGGTCCCAGAGTTGTAGTGAAAAATTAGGGTCTGTTGATCCGAGGCCACTGATGAAGTGGTTTTTGACTGTTTGAATTGCTTGTTCTGCGGCATTAACATGATGATTACCCAGCTCCATCATTTGCCATTTACTCTTTTTCTTTGTGAGGTATTTTTTATCACTTTGGATACTTTGTTATCCATCACATTGAAACAAGGTTTGTATCCCCTTTGTTCAAAATATTCAAACATTCCCTCAAAGACCTCACATGTTGTTTTGTCTTCTTGGTTAGGCATAGGTGTGAGGAAGATAGCATTGGTGGTAAAGTCATACCCAACAAAGAGGTATTGATTGCCATCAAACAAAGTGGCTGGGAACCTACTGGTGGAATTGGAGTAAAACGTGTTGTCAATTTTGCTGGCTAAGGCTCCAAAACAGAAGATGTGATTAATTTCTTCCTCTGTCTGAGTCTGTGATATGACATTTGAAGATTTTGGTGTTGGAATATGGAGAGGCGGCAGTGAGTCAGGCGCCGATGTCTTTTCTTGATGCTTTGCCATGTGTGTTGATTTAGAGGTGGATCTAATTCCAATTGCTGGTTTTTTCATGTGTCCCTTTTCCGTAGCTGGAGATGGGGGCAAGTTCTTTTGGACAGCCTCTGCTGTGAGGCCAGGAAATGATTTTAACTGGTTGTTGTTGATGGCTTTGAGCAGTGTGGTGATGTGTGAACTGAATAAACTTTGGTGCAGATATTTGATGGCATTCTGCTTATTCGTGATGGAGTAGACAATGTTGATGGTATGCTCAAGCTGATTTGGATCAGAAGCAATGTTCAACATATCAATATTGTTGGGTGGACGCTTTGGATTTAATGGCAGGTTCCATAGGCCCGTGCTGCTGTCTCGCCCCCCTGACAATATCAGTTTTCCTTTAAAATAAACTCTGCATTAATCCATGTCAAACACGGCAGTGCATCCAGCATTAACAATTTTTTTAATTGAGATGAGCAATCTCTTATGTAGACGTGGGACAATGTGCGCCTCTGTCATTTCATTTGGCAACCATGGTATGTCAAGGTTGCATAGGTATTCCAATTTAATTTTATATCCATCAGGTAGATTGATGGAAATAGGGTTAGGATCAGGTCTGATGTTAATTACTGGAGCATAAGTAGTACAAAAATTGCCAGTTGTACCTGTCTTCGCGACTCCAAGTTCTTCTTCTTCATCTGCCAGGGCAGCAAAATAGTTGTTCTCATCTGCATATGGTTTTGGTGTTGTGTCAGACAAGGGTTCTGTTGCAATTTGAATAATATTGATGGTCGGTGGAATGGGCGACAATTTGCTATCACTAGAGTTGCTATGTTTGATTGTTCTATTGTCATCATTGTTGCTAAATTTGCATGGGTAGAAAAATTCATGGGTGGGGATGGGAGTGTGTAGATTACTATGTTTCATATTGGCATTGGTATTGTCACATTTACTAACATTAGAAACTACTTTCTCCCCCCTAGGAGTCAAGATCGGCCAGTCCCCCCTGGGCCTTGTTGGGCTTTCCATGCCTCAGAGGGAAGGAATTTCTTATGCTCCCCCTTCTTGCAATGTGTTCCTAGAAACTGGTTGGCATTCCAACGTGTTGTTGCAGTCTGATGGTTGCTCCAACATAATTCAAATGGGCAGGATTGACTGGTGTGCCGTCTTCAACGTCATATCCACATGACCAGCAATAGTTCCAGTTTTCATAGCGTTTCACTGGGTTGGTGTGTGTGGGTTGCAGTCCTCTTGCATGGTACCCACGGCCACGGCCTTGCCACTGTTGGTTCCTACCAGTGGGTGCATAGGTTCTACCACC
Organism: Thalassiosira livingstoniorum; assembly: GCA_036939595.1. Classification (NCBI taxonomy): domain Eukaryota; phylum Bacillariophyta; class Thalassiosirophyceae; order Thalassiosirales; family Thalassiosiraceae; genus Thalassiosira; species Thalassiosira livingstoniorum. The sequence continues at coordinate 4,548 of JALLOT010004649.1, forward strand.
CTTGTTGCCATATGACTGATACGTACCATGGCCACACCCGCCGTGTGAACCGCGAGCCTGACTGTATCCTCATCCATAACTGGGTGCATATTGGGTGTTGTACTGTCCAGTTTGATATTGGTTGTTCTGGGGTGGTTGATATGCCACCTGTGTGGGGGGAACCATTGGTTGATGCATCAAGGGGGCAGGTAGGGCAGCAACATATGGCGCCAGTGCTGGGGCAGGAGGTGGTGTTTGTGGCAGAAAAATAGGGGGTGGCTGTGGGACAAAAATCAAGCATAAAAAAATAAAAAAATAGAAACAGAAATTTTTTGCTCGCAAACACTCTGATAGCGGACAGACGCTTTCATTTTCCATTTTAGGGCAATGGCAAATTGGGTCCAAAGGAAACTTGAATTTGTGCACACTATAACTAGAGATCAACCCAACCAAATTCCAGTGGGGTTATTTCCCTGCAAACAAGACACACATTAGTGTGTGGGCATTCAGGTCCCAAAGCCCAATTTTCTGTGTAGGGCTCACAATAGTTTGCATAAATTGCAAATTACCACACACACCGTCAACATGGCGTTTTGGCGTTGCTTGCGGTGGCTTTTGGCCACGACAAAAATGCCCCCACACACCATTATAACAACTATCGTCATTTGTCACATCAACGGTTTCTGCCCCACTTCATATTACGTCAAATAACAGCTGATTGTGGCGTTGTGGCGTCAATGCAAGTGCCTCCTGGCCTATTTTTGGCATGACAGGAACCTCCATGGAATCCAAATTGCTAAAAAGAAAAAAAAATGATCGGTGATTTTCTTCGCTAAATATTTTTCTTCTCCATGTTTAAGAAACCCAAAATTATATTAAGATTGCTATTTTCTCAAAAAAAGAAAGACCTATCAAATATTAGGCTTGCGAACAATTTTTTTTGTGCCATACTAACGTGGCAAAATTTTCTTTGCCGGCAAAAAAATATGTAAAGAAATTTTGCCATTTTTTTGCCATTCTTTTGCCGTTTTTGTGCCATGTCCATTTTTCTGTGCCATGGCCATTTTCCTGTGCCATGAACAGTGCAATTTTTTTCGACGGGCCATTTTTCTTTGCCATAGCCATTTTTCTGTGCCAATGTCATTTCTCCGGCTTTTTTTGCCCAATTGTATATCAAAAAAGATACGTAAAAATTTGAAAAATTACTCTAAAAAATATTTTTAGAATGATATATCTTTTTTTTGAAACACAAAAAAAAAGAAGAACTGCTTAAAAAGGACGTAAAACAACTTGTTTTTGTTGAGTCGAGTATAACGGTTTTTTTAATTTTTAGATTTTTTTTCTCAAAAAATAGGTAGAAATGAAAAATAAAAATACTCTTATGTACTAAGGAATGTAAATTTTATTATTATGGTATGGTATGTACCAAAATTATAGGAGTAATACTAGTAATAATAATACTACCTAATATTGCTATTTAATAGTATGGTATTGTAGCGCACGTAGAAGTAACATTATTAATATAATATAATACTCCTATATATTTTACTGCTCTAGTAATAATAAGAAATGAGAAGCACATGGAAAATCAACGTAAGTATTATTTATGTATAGTAGGTATTATAGAATAATATAATAATAAGAGATACTACAATACCAAAATAGGATGATACCCTATATCTATCTAGAGTAGGAGTAAAATTAATAATACTACATACTAGTATGTTTAAAATAAGAAGCACATGGAAAATCAATGTATAATAGTGAGTATGATAATAAACAATAATAATACTATTATAATAATGAGAGGTGCTCTACTATGGTATTGTACATACCTTAAGTAGAAGGCACCTCAATCCATTTCGTCACCTGACTTCGTTTTCGTCACAAATTTTTCACCTTTTACTAGTATGCTACTAGTAAATTTAAAATATTTTTTTTCTAGGTCAAAACTATTATTTTTCAAGATTTCAAATTTCAAAATGAAAGAGCTCATTGAGATCTCTTCAAAAATGCATTAAAAAAGGAAAATGGAGCGTGTAATCTCGTAGTTTTTTGACAAAATAGGGTTTATGGGACAAATCACTTCAAATGAAGAACGAACCTACCTACGGTACCTTATGTTTAGTAGGGGTACGGCGTAAATAATGTATTTCGTCATTACTCTAGGGAGCAGTTACCTCTAGTGACGAAATGATTCAGGTTGAGGGAAACAAAACTGAATTTTTCTAAAACAATGATTTGACAATTACTCATTCAATATTTGGAATTTTTTTAAAATTCTTTAACAAAGGAATTCTGCTTGACGAGAGCTTTCCAAAAATGCAATAAAAAACGCTCAAAGCTCCAATATTGGCTCTAAAATAATTTTCACTTGATCCCACCGGCGAACCAGTCAGGTGTCTTCTACTTACCTACTTACTACCTAGGTAGTACCATATATGGTAGGTATGGTAGAATACAATAGTATGTGGGATAATATTATTATTATCAAGTCAAACATACATAATACTACTTAGGTAGAGTGGTCTTAATAAGTCTGGTAGAGTATTCTTAACTGGAACTGGAACTAGAACTGGACTGGACTCCAATTTCAGTTCCACTGATTTTGGAAATTTCATAGATACCTTAGTATGTCACAAGTTCCATCAGATGTTGTGTGGCATTAACTGGAACTGGAACTGGTTTTCTGACGTGGTGGATAGCATGAACTGGTTTTCTGGTGTTGCAGATTGATTGATGTAAGTATTGGAGCAAAATGGAATAGAAAACACAACAAAATTTGGAATGAAATAAACATTACCCATTAATTGGAACTGGAACTCAAATCATTATATACATTCCTCCAAAAAGTCTACAGGAACTCAATTGGAATTTGTGTAACATGAAATGAGTTTCAATCAAGCTCCAAGTGACCTAGAGAATACGTCTATACAAGGCAACACGTCATGATTCATAATTCATTCTTAAAAAATTACCTATCGTCATCATGTCCGGAGTTTATCCTGAACTCTTACCCCTACCCCCATTCCTTCAGAGATAATGTTTCCCAGATTTGAAATATGACTTCCAGTCCAGTTCCAGTTCCAGTTCCAGTTAAGACCACTCTAATTAAAACTGGAACTGGACTGGAACTCATATTTCAGTCCTGACAAAACATTTGTTGAACACAGCAAAAGAAGAGATCTAGTGACTCATGAGATAATCTATTTTATGAGGTGCTAGTGCTCTAAACTACAACTCGGGTCTGGCCGTCGTCCGGTCAGGGCGAAGGTAAACCTTAGGCCGCGGCAGCTGCAGTCTCAGCTGGCAGGGGCGACTGGCTTTGCCATCTGGGACTGGTGCTGGTGGGACTGGGTTTAACAACATTATCTCAAAACATTATCTTGGACAGGAGGGGGTAGGAGTGCAAGTTTTGGACAAACTCCAGACATAATGATGATTCATGATGTGATGCCTTATAGACGTATTCTTTAGAACACTTGAAACACAATCCAAACTCATTTCATGTTAAACGAGTCCCGATTGAGTTCCTGTAGACTTCAAAAAGGGATATATTCGAGAGTTTGAGTTCCGGTTCCAATTAATGGGGAATGCCTATTTTTTCAATCCAAATTTTATTGTATTTTTGATTCTGTTTCACTCCAATACCTTCCAATACTTACATAGATTAATCTGCAACATCCGAAATCCAGTTCAAGCTATCCACCACATCAGAAAACAAGTTCTAGTTCCAATTCCAGTTAATGCCACAACATCTTATGGAATTCATGGCAAATACATTTTCCAAGATTGTTGGAACTGAAATTTTAGTTCAATATAGTTTTAGCAAAGACCACTCTACTCACAGTTTTGAATGTGAGTTGTTTTAATAGGAGTCCCCACCTGGTTGACTGGCCCTTTCATGTGTTAGTAAGTATGTCAACCTAGCCTTCTGGTTAGGTGACACTTTGTGTCAATCAATTGGGGTTTAGTCTTGCAATACAGAATGGGATTAAATTTTTTTGCTCTAGGTAGAAATCATCAATATAAGCTTGTAATTTTACACTCCATCCCTCAAACGATACATTTTAATAAGTACATCTTTAAGTTACTAAGTGGCCATTTCCACCAACCTACCTAGTATAGGACATCTATAGGGAAAATGAAAGAGACAATCAAACTCCTTCTTTCTTAGGAATTTTACATAAAGTATTTCAGCCAAAAATGCACCAGGAACTCTCTAAATAAGGCAAGAAAGGCTGTAAAAGGTTAATTTTCATAATAAAAAACTTATTACAAAGGAGAAGATGGAAAAGGTTGGAAACTTTGAAATATGCATTCTGTTTTATATCTTCCAGAAAATATATTAAAGTATGAATGTGCTGAAAACTTCTATGGAAGAACAGGAGGAACTCATCCATCTCATGAAGAATCCTCTAGAGAAAAAAACTCAAAAAATAAGTTCTTTGTTTGTTGAACCATTATTGATGAATAGAGTTTTTGAAATTATGCATGTACACATTTCCCATGCATATATTTCTGGAACAAATGGATCAGAAGCAAAATGTTTTGTCCATCTATCACAGAAGAGAACAAAGATGATACAGAAAAGTCTTCCAATAGTTTTTCTACTTCAAATGTCATGAACTTCAACTTTCAATCCATGTAATTTAAAACATCAAGTGGGGTAGAAAAAATGAACTCCAATTGGGAGCAAATGAAACTTTTATTGCAACCATTTACAACTACATGAAAAATTCAATATCAACAGTGAGTTTGTATTGACTTGTTGCACTTCCGGGCATCACCACTATTTTATGGAGGGGAATGGTATGGTTGGTGTATTGCAAATTTTGAACTTGATACTGGAAGCATAGTCCTTTGCCCTTGCAAAATATTGGGATTCTTCTAGAACAACGAATCTGGAGGATTCCCTACTGAATGTTTGAATGAACAGATGGAACCAGAACATTCAAGGGAAGAAACTTTCTCAATGGTCAAAGATGACTCCATAAAAGGTGATAATATGTATTCTGTTGCTCATGCATGCAAGGAAGATTTTTTTGAAGAAGAACTCAACAAAAAAATTAACATCCCTGTAACACTGGGTGAAAAATAAATGTAAGCTGCAATGTGATTGATGTGGAAGACATTCATTCTACAGCATATGATGTTTTCAAAGATCATCAAGTTACTGAAATCGTAAAACAGTTTCTAGTGTTGGAGAGGTAAAAATGGGGATTGCATTTCAGGACATCTTTTTATTAACTACTTACAAAATACTATACATGGTGGATACATAATAAAATTTTATTTATTACATTGCTTCAAATTTGTGTTGCATGGTGACACTATATGCATGTAGTAGGTAGTAGTAGGTTTGCTTCTTGTTAAGGGATATTATTTTGGAACACCAATAATGCATTGTATTTGTATTTATTATTAGTGTTTGATTTATTAATGATTGGAAACCCAAAATATGGATTTAATATGGTGGAAATTGTTCCATGATCAAATTTCAAACACTGGAATATATTAACTTGAAACAGCTTTTGCTGTAGCAGACATGGCAGTATTTGAAAAGTGCAAGTA
>JALLOT010004650.1:0-10096 GCA_036939595.1 Thalassiosira livingstoniorum
TTGATGAGTAAATTGATGCTGATTTTCACAATTTTGACTGATTTTGACTAGTTTTCTTGACAATAAATTTTACTCAAGAGATGAAGTTCTAATTATCAGAGAGAGTGATAATAATTATTTTGTAAGAGGAGGCATTTAAGCAATTACTACCAGCAATTTCATACTCCTGTGTTTGGGTAGCTACACCAAGTACCTCTAAGATACCAAAAAAATATTACTTTTGTTTGTTAAAAAAGAACTCTAAAGTAATATATTTCAAAATATCAAAAACACTTGAAAATCTTTCCTTTTAGCCAGACATTTTTTGTTTAATTCACTACTCAGGTGAAAATCAATGTTTTTCTTTCATTTTTTGGACCCATAGTAGACTCCATGAAATATGAGACCAAAACAACGAAAGAAAAAGATTAATTTTTGACTGAGTAGTGAATTACACAAGTATGAAAGTGGTCATAGCAAATCAAGAGTACAGTAGGTAAGTAGGAAAGTAGTGCTTACATGCATTTATTTCATATGTAAGGCTTAAGCAAACCAAATGCAGTGTAGTAGAATGAAGATCTATGAAGATTATTATTTTTTGAAAAAATATTAATGCAAAATCAGAAAGGTGTTTTTGTCAGCTTTCTACTAGTACAAATAGCATGTAAAAAATATGATTAGAGCCTGAGATACAGCAGTGAACATGAAGAAGGCATCAAAAACAGAAATTAGAACTCTTGCCACAGTGAAACCATGTATTTTTGGATTTGGCCATCATCAATCAAAAAACTTTGAATGTCATTATTTTCTCAAAAAGTTGATTTGGTCTATCCATTTTGTACCACTGTACCATATATTTAGTCAGCTTAAGCCTTACATATGTACAGCTAGCTACTAGCTAGCATGGTACCTACTGGTGCCTATCTATCATGCATACTCATCTACCTAGAGGTAGTAAAATACTTACCTCTCTACAAAGGATTGTTTTTTGTATGCTGTACCATACATTATATCAAAAATATAATTTTAAACCGCTTACATTTAACACAAGGTAGATGAAAATCTCTAGGAAAATTATTGAATTTTTTCAAGAGGACAACTATTTAGAAAAGAATAAGGATAAAGAATCAAAATTTGACAGTGAAAACACACCTTGTTTAATTTTCATAAAAAAATAGTAAGCTTGTTTTCAAAAATATGTTTTATTAAGGAGTGTTTCATTATTATATGCTAAAAATTGCAATTGCAATGAATCTTGTTTAATTTATTTTTAACAATTTTTTAATCAAGTTACTATTCTAGTTAGACTTGTTTTCAATATTTTCTGCATTTTCATCCAAAATTTTGTACCTTGTACAATAACCTCTTTACTTGTTGATTATTGTGCCGGTCAGCTTAGGTCTACTTAGAGCTGTTAACATTAACATCTCTGAACTTTTGGTGTATTTTGTGGTGTATTTTTTGGGTGTGTGGAGTGGCAAAGAGTGGCAAAGTTGATTTGTACACCCACTCTGTCATGCAGAGCAACTGTAACAAGTGACAGACAGACTAAAAAAAACTCTGGACTTTCATCTCTCTCAGCCCCTCATCACTAATCTGAGCCCAAAAAATAATAAGAAGAATAAGTACCTACCTACCTACTCTCAAAACAAACCATAAATTGGCTTCATAGCCAAACAATTAATATGAAATCACCACATTATGAACACCCCACCAACTTTATTCCATCATTCATTGTTCATGTTGTATGCATTGCTACACCGTGGTGCTGTAGACATGTCATCTGCTGTGCTAGGTGCTATCACTTAGCAAGAAGTGCTGCTCTGTATGTAGCTTGCCATGACAATCCAGACTACAAAAATTCTGATTTGAATGAGATTGATGATGATATTCCAGTTTTGCAGTACCCCTCCAATTCTGACAACAACAACTTTGATAAAGAGTATTCAATGCTATGGCCTCACAATTCCTCCATAGAATAAAACAATCTGATTCTTGTCTTGCATCAAGTGGAGAGCTCCCAAACCTCATGACAATCAAATTGCTGCTGCAACTAAAATTCTTTTCAACCCTGCCTGTGGGGGGAAACTACTCTTGGATGATTGAACCAGAGGTGGCAAGAGCCATGTCTTGTGATTGATTTCATTGCTTGTTGTTGAAATTGTTCTTATTATTATTCCATTACTTTCTCTAACAGCAGATCAATTTAAAAAATGAAACAAGCCAACAAATCTTATGGTAGTGTTGAGATCCATCACATGGATGAAATGAATGCAAACTCCAATTTTGTAGCAAACAAACTCCTCTCTCATTTGCTATCATTGACACAGTCTATGAAGTTAACTGTTTATCTATTCAGTTCTCCACAGTATCCAGTATCTTGCCAACAAAAATGTTTTCTTAATGATATTTTGAATTGTCACAATTGTCATACTTTACAACTGATAGCTCTTGATGAGGTTCATCTTTTTTCAGCATGCTGTCTCAATTCTCAAAGTTATTAGGCTTAAATCTTCTCTTTTTCAGAAAATGTTTTCTCCCAAAATTCCATCAGCCCACCCACTTTTCCTGGCCATGACAGCAACCATGACTGAAAAATACACTTTGTCACTAGAGAGTCTCACAGCCATCAAACTTCCTCCATGCTGTTGCCTTTGGTCATTTTTCTCTATGTTTTGGCAGAGAAATATTAATATGTTTTTTGAACTCATGTTGTACATCTCACAGCTCAGATTTCAGTTGATAGTTAACACAGATAATTCATTGCCAATGGCTTGTGTCTGTATCTTTGTTAATTTCATACAAAAAGCTACAAATAGTTGAATGCACTAGAAAAAAATAGATGCCACCAGATGTTTTGTTGACTTATTACATGTCCATGGACAGCTCAACAAAAATGAAAAAATCTGGTTCATCCATCTGTTCTGCTTGAAAATTTTCCTTTCATTTCTTTGGCCAAGAATTCTTCTTGTGACACCTGCAGCTAACACCTGGATTAAAAATGCATTTGTTCAGTCTATAATTTGAATTAGTTTCTCTTGTGATCTACTTACCTTTCTCCAGGAATGTGGAAAAGCATACCATGTTGATGGATCATTTGACACATTTACTATGATGTTTGCAAATTTTATATCTTTTGTCAAGCTTCTTATGTCAATTTGGAACCCAGATATTTTGGATCTAGATGATAACAAAAATGATGATGAAGTTTCAAACTCCATCATTCATTTAAAAGTCAATGCAGCTACAAATATAAATGAGGTAAATCAATGTCCCCATCACCTCAGGCAATACATATCATACTGCATCCAAAAATCCATTTGATCTTTGCAAACCAAACTTACACTCGTACACTGGTGCCAACTACGTGACAATCAGCATTCAAACCTATTTTAAGTGCTTAGGTTCATTAGTCTTTGATATGGCTGCCAATATTTGCTTGCATAATGGTGTCTTACTCATGGTTGTATGGAACATCCACCATAAATAATTTTACTGTGTGGAAACAGATTTGTGTACTGTCAAGAGACTTGACAGAAATATTTTGTTCCAGTATACAAGGTTGGTGTGACAGCCTTTCTATCAAGTTGCCTGTTTCTTGATGTGATTCCAATGCTAATCAATTTGGCAGATCCGGACTCACTCATTGATATGCTTTGAAAGTCAACTGATTGGATCACACTTTTAACTGACAAGGAATCTGTGACAAAGTACAACGTGACATATTTTTTTTCAGCTATTGGCTTCTTGAATTTTTAATGTAGATGTAGAAATTTTCAAATCAAGTACTATGGGTCTTAGCAAGAGACAGTCTAGATAATCATTTGTTTCTTGATGAAAAGTATTGGTATGGTATTCATTGTTTTGAAACAGATAGACAAAAGGGATATAAAACTTGAAAGAAGTAGATTTCAACATTTTTTAGATATAAGTTGTTGGGACAATTTCAAACCATGCTCAGCCATACATGTTCCACTTCTACCTCAGTCTTTATTTGCCCAAAACTCATATTGGATTACATGTCTTGATAGAATCTATTATTCATTTTTGAACCTTTGATTTTCTTTCAAGACATTGAGTGTTTGCATTGGGAGTACAAACAATGTCTTGAGACTTGAGTTTTGAAATGCCAATACAACTTATATTCTTTGCAATGAGATCATGTATCATTTTCTTTGGCTCATTATCTTCTAATTCAATCTCCAAAGAAAAAAACACATCATCACCATCCCTATTCTTTAGCTCCTCTACATCTTCCTTAGTTGGATAAACACCAGCATTGACACAATTTTACCAAACTTTGTCAATGTCATTCACAAGAGACTTTAGTTCAAGATTTAGAACCCCCTTGTTTATGTTACTGTCTAGTTTGCTTTGCCTTAAAACAGTCTTTACACTACAATTGGTGTGAGAACAAATGAAGTGTTTGGAAATTTTTTGTGATGGAATTGAAACATGGGTGCCACACAGCTTGAACACTTTGTAGACTAACATCTTTTCTGGCATCATTGATGGAACAACACCATCTTGATACTGGCCTGGAGGTGGTTTGGTTCTACAAGTTGTGTACCATTTGTCTACAAATGATTTGAAACGCAAGCCAATTCCCACAAAACTGCTCTGGTAAATGATCTCCTTCAAGGTTCTTGCCATTGAAAACTTGTAGAAAAACAATTCCTGTGCTGAAGTGCTTTGTCTTGAGCAACAGTGTTTCTGTTGAAGGCAACGTTTTGGTGCTACACATATCTGTTGAGCTGCAATTCTTATGAACAAGAGTACAGGAATTCTTGATACAAAGTTTCAGCTTGGAAATATGTTCTCTCAATGTATTTGTTCTTTCCCAAAGCTTCCCAAAACCCACGTGTTTTAATTATCCAAGTTCTATTACAAGTTTCAGCTTGAAAATAAGTTCTCTCAATGTATTTGTTTTGGTCCAAAGCTTCCCAAATACCACAATGTTTTAAATATCCAAGTTCTATTGCAATTTTCAGCTTGGAAATAAGTTCTCTCAATGTATTTGTTTTGGTCCAAAGCTTCCCAAATGCCACAATGTTTCAAATATCCAAGTTCTATTGCAATTGCATCACTTCATCTGTGTGCATAAACAAAAGTATGATAGTTGAAAGACACTTCCAAAAGTTTGAACAGCATTTGAACCATTCATCATCTCCATCATGCATGAAGTTGAAATGCTCTTTGAACTGGTTGAGCATAGAACATATCATGTATGGATGTTTCTTGTTGCCAAGAGAATGAGCTGCCAACAAAAATGTGCAACAGAAATTGAAACAGCTTGCCATGAACTATTGATGCTAATTGCCTTTTACATTGGATTGAATATGCTTCTAACCAAGAAAAGATTGGAACCAAGAAAGATAACCAGTAAAATACACAGTAAAAACCAACTGCAACATTGCCATGCCTGCATGTTAGTCACCCAGCACTTGCACAACACACTAAGAAAACCTCTGATTGAATACTGGCATCATTGAATGGAAGTCTCTGGCTCTGTATATCCCTCACAAACTAACAATATTTTTGATTGTTTTAGCATCCCTGAACAGATATATCCATTGTTCTTTTGCACCATGTGCTAGGTACCATGACCCATTCTCTCTCTGCAACAAGACTCCAGCATGTATCAAGAGATCTAAAGTAATCACTATGCAATCTTTGGCAGTTGATTTGTTGATTCCCAACAGACCCAAAAGACAAGCTTTAGTTGCTTTGATCACATTGCAAAACATTCTAAGTGACCCATCATCTTTGCATAGCTTGTTGAAAGCAACTTTTCTTGGTCTGCTGACTCTCTGTGGAGACTGATTAAATGTTACATTACTAACATTGTGATAAGGAAAGGCTTGTTTCACATGACCAAAATAAATAGTATTGTCACGAAGATTGATGTAAAGTTCATTGCTCTATTTTCAGAAAATTCAGGAGTTGAAAATCCATCTTTGACTTGATTTGCAAGAAAGAATGTTGCCAGATTGTCAGAAAATGTTTCTTCAAATTGTGGCTTCCCCCATAGTGATGGAGTCATTTGATTAATCTGTGTGATGTCAACAAACAATGAATCAAAGGTCCAATTGACAAATTCAAATACTTCACAAGCCATTTGATTCATTCCCTTCAAAAAGGTGGAAGAATGATCTCCCCTTGGATGTAGCAACTGCTGTATGTGTTGATAGATCCCCCATAGTAATGGAATCATTTGATTAATCAGTGTGATGTCAACAAACAATGAATCAAAGGTCCCGTTGACAAATTTAAAAACTTCATGAGCCATTTGACTTGTTCCGTGTTCCCTTCAAAAAGGTAGAAGAATGCTCTCCCCTCAGATACAGCAACTGCTGTCTGCGCTGATAGTTGTCATAGCTTATCACAACTGCTTTGCATCCACGCAGTAATTTCTTTTGAAGATCTGACAAATTTGAAGACAAAGATTTCAGACAAAATGTGCAGCAAGAGGAGGAGACCATACTTCCCCAATAACTTCCTAAATTTTGGGTGACAGAACCCACACCCCATGAAAAATTTGCAATTAATTGAACCATTTCCCAGAATGGGAGTAGTTACAGATTTGACATTTGTGCCGATTGACATATTTCAAAAAATAAATGCCTCTTTTTGTACTATGTGCATAGCATCTTGTCTCCTTTACAATTTTTGTGTACTTTCCTGTTATGACATATCACTTTGCAAAAATTGCCAAACATTTCTGGAGCTTTGTTGAAAAATAATAGGAAGTCCTCTTATGCTGGAATCAATGATGTGTAGTCATTGAAATATTTCAAAAACCACACAAATACCTCTCAAAATTTAGTATCAATATCCTTGAAGAATCAATGTTGATCTGCAGTGAAACCCTTTGGAATGTCAAGTTTGGTTGTTGTTTCCTTCTTGTATTTCAACAGAGTGACATCGAATTGGTGTGCCAAATAGGAGTTAGTCCCCAAAAGACAAGCAACTTGATCACACTCAAAGTTGCCACAAAACAACATGAAGGCATGGTGGATGTAAGACTGATTTGATTTGTGCTGGAATAGAAGATCAAACGACCTAGTTCTGTTGAATAGCACCCCAAAAATATAACAGAACTATGATGCTCCACAAGCCAATGCCACAAGAATGTGTGGAATAGATTGGATCCATCAAATTCAACAATAAAGCAATTGTTTTGATGATAGTCATTTTTAAATCTTGATTTGGAACATGCTTTAGTTCCAACTCCATACACCAGAAGATGATTCATTGTATCTATAGAACTAGTAGCCACGCAACAGATGAATGTTTTGCCAGCAATGATAAGTCTGGTGAGATCCAAACCAAAGTCAATTGATTGAATGAATAGCTTCTGATTAAAATAAATTTTGCTTGCCAATCTTCTAAAAATGACTTGTCATCATCCTCAACAAACAAGATACAAAATCAAGTGTCTAAAAGGGTAGTCATGAGCAACTCAACTAGGTAGTACCTTAACCTTAAACAATGCCTATTCAGAGTATTAAGATCAAAAACATTGACATTGCAATCCACCTCCCAGTACTCAATTAAATTTGCCAACTAAAAAACACAATCCCCCTGACAATCATTTGAGGAACCACATCTCCTCTCCTTGAAATTATAGACAAGCTGGGTCCTTACATTCTGCAAGTCCTTTGTCATCTGCTCTCATGTGTATGGCACATCAGAATTGAATTAATCTGAATATTCTGGACCTTGTATCCAAAGCAAGAAATCCAATCTTGATACTAGTTTGTGCTTCCTTTTATTTTTTTCAGCAGGAGTAGAGGATTTATTTTGCCATTTCTGTTTCCTGGCAACAATGCAAGCATTTGAGGGAGCTGCTGACCAAAAAATATTGTATCTTCAGTTGATTTTGTTTGGTTAAGAGAATTGTGTGCAGAAATTACATAATATTTGACATTGTGCCTTATGAAGTGCTTGAAAAAATCAACAAGTTTGTTGCCATGCCTTTTACAAGGAGGAGAAACAACAGAAATGTCGTCACAAACTAGCAAGCATTGAGGGCATTTAGGAATCAAATCAGGGAGTGGAGTGCAATCATCTTGTTTTGGAGATACAACAGCAGCAGAAGAAGATAAAAATGATATGTAATATTCTATGACAGAATCAACATTGAATTCAACTGGAGAATTGGATTGTTCATATTGAGATAGTTAAGTGACAGTATGCAACACTCTGGATGGATTGGATCTTGGACTAGACATGACAAAAGGGTGCTTCAGAGAAGATGTGGGGAAGAAAAGTTGGAAGTTGGCTGTGGTGCCAATTTGTAGTTTATTTTTAGAGTAGGTAGGTAGGTACTTATTATTAATTTTTGGGCTCAGATTAGTGATGAGGGGCTGAGATGAGACAAAAATGCAGAGCCCTACAGGGTCCAGCTTCTTTTTTGTACCAATCCCTACCCTTTAGGGCTCTGTACACCAGATTGTATATGCCCTGAAAAAGATCTGTACATAAAAAAGGAGCAGATTAGAGCTCTTATTATTTTGCATACAATTTTTTTCAAGATGTACAGATTGTGCCAAACTTTTAGTGGTATAATTTTTCCAATAGTAAAACCTTTACATATGTTAAGTTGTATTGAATCCTACTTATTTTTGGTTGTTAGTATTCATGTAGTCATGGTTCATTTGGTGAAATTATGAGTGAATTTAGAAGTAGAATTTAAAATCATGATTGGCACATGAACATGAAAAAGCTATTTCAAAGAGTGCTTAATCAACACTCTGATTCTGTAGAATAACTACTAGCTAATCAGTACATTCTCACACTCTCTCATGATTGAGCTTCTGTTTTGGAAGTTGTAGAGACAAATGATTTGCTTTTTGTAGTTTGTTTTTGTTTGGTTGACTGTCTGGCTTTGTACTTACGTTGTTCCCTTGCTAATGCTGCGTTCAGAGAATGAAAGAGATGACAATGATGATGCCACAATTAATGCCAACAAGAAACCACCAATAGCCAATAAAAAGCCAATGATGCCAATTTCTGCCACAATTCTGTTGCGATGCATATTGATGGCTATTGATGATGAAAGATTTAAGGAGAGAAAAATTTTCAGTTTTCTAATAACTGACTCAACCATTTGCACTGAAATGAGCTCGAGTCTTGATAATGCCTGCTTGTCCTTGCTGCTGCCTTGGACGTTGCCAAATATTGATACTTTGTTTGCTGCTGCTGCTATGTTGCCATCCTTGAAGTCTTGGACATTTCCTCCTTAAATTCATTTGTTGAAACTTGTATTTTGAGAGTGATGCTGTTTGCTTTGCCTTCAATGTTCGGCTGCTTTGGAAATCTTGTTTTTGTTGGATGGGGTACAGAATCTAATCATCACCCATCCTATTGATCTTTGCTTTCCACTTTAGTTGCGGGTAAATTTTCCCCCAACCTGTGTCCCAGCATTTGCTAATTTCATCTCCCTTGCAAAATTATATCCAACATTTGAAAATTTGGGTTACATTTTGTCGTCAATGATTTAATTGAATTTGAAATGAAGTTTCATCTTGTTTCCCTTTGCCCTTGTTTTGCTGTGTCATTTCTAATTTTAATTTTCATTCCAGCTTAATTCTAGCCTGCTTTTCCCATCCATTTTTCCTTGTGACAGAGTTGTGGTTGGACTTAATTCAGAAATTCCACCACGGAGTGACTGTGCTTTGCATTTGGGATGTAATTTGATGTAAAATATCATTCAATGATCAAATAGAGAAGGTAGGATCAACACAACATCCAATATTACAGTAGATGAAGAAAGAAAAATTGAAAGTGATCTTTAGTTCCCTGCTCTCCCTCATTTTTGAATGTTTAGAAACAAAATGCAATGCTTGTCCAGGCTGAATGGGTTATGGCTACTACAATGGTCAAATCAAAGTGACTGAGCAAAGTGTTGGGAATGAATAAACAACTCAAACCCAAATGAATACAATGCAACATGTGAGAACCAACAAATCAATTTTGAACAATGGCATCCCAAACATTTTGAAAATTGAAAAAGGAATTTGTGCAACAAAGTCCAAAGGGAATAGTTGAAAACAATTCATCCTCAACATGACAATCCACTAATTAAGAACTCTAAACTAAGAATCCCATTGTA
>JALLOT010004651.1:0-10094 GCA_036939595.1 Thalassiosira livingstoniorum
CATTATTTTTTGTTTTTTTTTAAGAGTATTTTTGACAGTTTCACTACTACTACTAACTACAACCACTTTTGATGTACGGTGTATCCCGAAGAAATCTGAATGAAGCGTCAGCAACTTGAATTCCCAACCAGTTCCTAAGATACTGTACTTATCAATATCAGCATGTAGGCATGTAAGTCTTTCTCATTGGTATTACTATTGGATTACGATGATATCTGTACTACAATACAAAGACTTCAGCTCTGAAACGGTTTTGATGCACGTGACACCAACAAAACAACATTCTTATCACTGGTTACCAACAACATCTTACCACTAGATAATAGTTGTGAATGGATGTTGGTATAACTAGTCCAGAGCACCGAGGGCAAGTCATTCATACACTCCACGCAAGCGCATTTTGACCATGTGGTTCTTTTACTGTAGGAGAGAAAAAGTAACATTTAAATGATACCACATGGTAGGTCGCCATTGATTGATTTCAAACCATGGATACATTATCAATCAAAACAATAGGAAAAGACTTTTGCTTTGTTTGCTTTGGCCAGAATGATATGACATTCATGTATTTGATTAATGGAAATAAGAATGAGCTTGCTTTAACAGTTTAGTTGTGAAAGCAGTATCACTTCCGTTCATCTTTAAGTTCTTTGCACATGACTCCCCCAATTAAATATTTTTATCACAAAGTGCAATGTTATTCTTTGTTGTTATTACTCATCATCATCGTCATCATCATCATCTGTTTCTTTTCTTGCCGTTGCGTCCATACTGTTTTATTTTTAATGGTTAACAAGCAAAGGAATGAGAAAGTGATGACATTTTTTTGATTCATTATATCAGGACTCTAAATGAAGAAAAGCATCAAAAAACTTACTCAGAAATTTGCCCATACATTCTCATTTCTGACTTATCTATTTGTAATCGCTGAATACTCTGGTATAACACACCGATAGTTCCAGGAAGGACACACAAACCCAAGAGTCCCCCACCTGCAATTATGTAATAAGACACGGAAGCACTGACCCGCAATCTCCTTTGCAGGAAATCAGAGGATTTGATCAAAATGGCAGTGATACCATCACCCTTGCCTTCCGCCGCTGAAGCACCGACACCATCCCCTCTAGACTTAGATACCAACGAAGAAACGTCCTTACGTCCCAGTGCTGCACCGGCAGTTTCTGCAAGAAGCGAAGGATAAACTCCCGATGAAGCAGAACCATCACCAATTCGCCCTGCGTCTGCATATGCTTCGCGATAAGCAGATTCAACAGGGTCAAATTCATCGTCGGCAAATAGACGATCACGAACATAAGCATCTATCATTTCATCAGCAGTCCGAGTGCGAAACGGATTCAATTTTTGAGTCCATGACACGCTGCTTGTCGAAGTTTCCGTTGCGAGTGATGCGGCGTGAGAGGGAGGAGAATGGACCCTTGCCGAAGAAAGGAAGAAAGCAAAAGAAGCAAGAATTATGGTAAAAGTTCTTCGTAGTTTTCTGATCATAGACCTGGCCGAGTTATGGAGAAATGATTGATTGGAAGTTTTTTTTTTGAATAAAGCACTCTTATCTGATGTGACTGGGTTTGGGGTAGAAACTTCCTGATTGGCATCACGATGATGTCTCCATACCACTCGTGAAGTTAACGAAGGAGAAAAGTCGAAACTTTTGGTAGGACGGACAATGTGAGTGCTTGAAAACTGAGGGTATCTGGATGGTTTTGAAATGGTGTTGTGCGACGATTGAAAAGCATGGACAAGAGAGTGTTCAAATGCATCTGGCGCAATCACAAGCAAAGCCGTTGCGAAGGCAAAACACTTCATCATGGTGGGTGGTGGTGGTGGGTGTCAAAAAAAGGAAAAATAATGAACCAGGAGCTACGAGGTGGGAGTACGAGAGAGTACAACAACATCATACTCGTAATAAAAATAGTTGGAGTATTAATAGAGTAATAATACTACTACTACATACAGCCAGTACTTCGGTAGGTAAGTAGGGGCGGGTACCCGCTGCTTCAAGCATGCAGGGACAGACCTTCCAGGTGGAAACAACTCTCTGGATGGAAACAGCAAGTCTCATGGATCACGTAATATCTGTGACATTTGACTTTTTATATGTTGAATATATCACGTAAAATAAGTGACAAAAAAATGTTTCAAGCCATTGAATTTTAGCATGATTTGTTTTCTGTCACAAAATATCACCGTGAATAGTTTTATCATGTGACTGATCTGGGAAGGATTTTTGAATTTAGTGGAAGGGTTTTTGGAATGGAAAAGATCCTTACGGAAGGAAAATAACCATTCCAGCTGGAAGCATTTTTCCCTTCCATTTCCTTCTATCTCCTTCCAGTTCCTTCTGGAAGGAAAACATTCTTTGAAATCTAAAAAATCCTTCCACTAAAATACGTTTTTTTTAGACTTATCCACGTGTAAGTAAACTTTTTTCACTTTTCATTCCCCACAAACATGGTAATAACTGCCCGGGGGAGAGAAATTTATCTACTGTAC
This sequence comes from Thalassiosira livingstoniorum, assembly GCA_036939595.1. Lineage (NCBI taxonomy): Eukaryota > Bacillariophyta > Thalassiosirophyceae > Thalassiosirales > Thalassiosiraceae > Thalassiosira > Thalassiosira livingstoniorum. The sequence goes on from JALLOT010004651.1 coordinate 2,512, forward strand.
TCTACCTTACTACTACATTACAATAATACATGCGTACCCATTTTGTACTACTCTAGTAGCAACTCTACTACCAGAGTAAACCACCCCACCATGAAAAAAATCCACCAGATTAGTGCAGGCAATCTAAGTGAATATCATCATCCCAAGTAATTGCCTGCGCTATTAGTCACCTGTAACCTCCAAGGAATGCATTCTGCTATCTAAATACTCCATAGGTGGTTGTTTGCTAACGTTACAATGCCATCTCAACAATGACGTTGACTGCGGCGCCGGCTGTTGAGATAGTGATAGCATCAGCAAATGGCCACCTCTCGCAGGTTTTGATGGTCGAACGTGTTCCTTGGATGTTAGAGGTAACGGCTAGCGTGGGCGATTACTTGGGACAGCGATGTTAGCCAAGATCATCCGCGCTAATCCGGTGGATTACTGCATGGTCTGCCATGGCCTAGGTAATCTTATTATTAAAGGGGTACCATAATCCTACTACTTTTTACTACTATGGTACCATACTTATGTACTATGGTAGTTGTACAAATACTTGTACATCACCCTGGTTTGGGTAGTAGAGAAAACGACCATTTAGTCCAAAGGACAGACGAAAAATGATATATTTGTTAGCAGTTACTATGACATACAATTTTACGTATTCCTTTCGTAGAAAAGTTGATTTTTCTGTGGAACAATTCAAAAATCAGCATTTTTGCTGCTGGTTTGGTAAAATCCACTTAAAATATCATATCTTCAAAACTAGCAGCTTTTTGAGCACCTCTTTTGTCAAAATTTCAAAGGTCTTAAAAATTTCATGCATACCTACACCGCACGCAGGGGTCAAGGTAAAGTAAGGGCACAGTAATTTGGGAATTTTTCAAATTGAAATTTCAAACCAAAATTACTAAGTGAATGCCTGTGCCTAATACTTCATCAGACATATCATGACACAGCTTGTTTGGTAGTTTCCCTGACATTGTTGTGATGTCAGAAGACATCTACAAATCAAATATGCCAACAAAGACACAATCCAGCTACAATCCTGCATTCTATCCAAGAGTGACTCGTCAGCGTTACCAGAAGGAACTAGAAAGCAGATTTGATGGCCTTAAATGCTGCTCTTGCAGCCAACTCATACCCTCCATTGGTTTGCATCTACAGCTAAAGCCATGCCAATGTGTCTGTTGCCTTGAATGCATGCTTAGGATTCATGCAGAGAGAGGCTCAATGGCATGCTCCTGTCCTAGCTGCTATAATACCGTCTTCGCACATACTATTTTTTCAGCTAGAGTCCCAGTGGGTCCGGACGTCCTCTATCAGGAGTGCACTTCTTCTGATCCAGAATTGTCCACAGATGACATGAAGAGGACAAAGCCACTGCAGTTTTTATGGCATGAAAAGAAAGATATGTTGCTCTCCAATAACCAAGACATGGAAATTTTCGTGCTATATAGTGCAAGAGTGATGAGGCGTAATGGGCGGATAGCAAGAGGGCTTTCAGTGAAGACACTCCAAAGATCATTTGACGAAAGACCGGGGGAAGACTACTGTAATGCAATGGCAGAATTTTTTTCATTTCTTCACCCGAGCATTGTAGTTCCAAGCATCATGCCAAAAGATGACATCAAGCAACTAATTCCTTGCCAATACTTGGAATTCTCCATGAAATACTACTCTCCACTGACTGCATGTGTTTTTGGCCTTTCTACAGGCAATCCATATCCAGATTTTTCTAAAATTCTTACTCAATGTGGGTATCAAGACTTCCAGTCTCAATATTTGGCAGTTGCAGCATCGTCAGATATCATAGTCTGGTGTACTACAAAGCATCTGGGAGCCCTGCAGTTAATGCTTTTGAGTCAGTTAGAAATGCAGCAAGTGTCTTGTCATTTTTTTGATTTACTTTCCATGCTACAAATTGTCCCAAGTTTGGAATATGACAACAAAGTACGATGTGAGGTGGTGGTCCAAACTCTCACTGATGGAGCGTATCTTGATCCATATGATCTACATTTCATCATCACGGACAACATTGGATACATTGTAAAAAACAATCAGGCATCCTTTGAGCACTACACAGTGATTATGGACATTGTGATCACAAAATCTGAACTCTATCAATTTGGATTTTACTCCAATGATCCAGATAGTTGACTCTCTAGAGAGCCATCAAACGATTGGGGCAAGCTATGTGCGGAAGATGAAAATGGAACACTGGCTAAGAGAATTGTTGGAGTGAAAGAGGAAGACCAAGTGGCACTATCCAATTGTGTGTTTGAATCCATTTTTCAGGCCATTGAAATAATCACTAATAATCAACTACAGCCAGGGGCTTGTATCCTCCGAAATGGACAATTCATTGATCACCGAACACGGCAACAGCTCGTCGACAGACACGAAGCATCTAATGCGTCTCATCCAGAGTCTACCTCTCAATTGCAAATGCCAATCCCCATTAATACTCGATATGGCAAGAACAAATCTTTACACGCAATAAAAGCAAACCTAGCTGAGGCTCGGACAATCAAGATGCTGGCCAATTACTGTTGGCAGATCCGCAACAGTCAAATAACTGAATGGCAGTCTGAGGATTACGATCATGCAACCGACGAAGTACCTGTGGCAAATGAGGGCGTGTCAATTTTATGTGATGGCCAATCAGCAAATCAGTTTATGCACTTGATTGCTACGGATCGGCAAAGCACTACTCCGCAATTTGACGGTAAGCTCATGTTGTATTTTGGTGGACTTCTTACAATTATGAAGTTTGGGGATGCGTGTGGCTGTATGTTTGGAAATTTGTTAGAAATATTTTTCTCCTCGTGGCGTGATTCTTTGAAGAAGGTGCTGTGGCTTGTCAAACCACGTGATCCCAATCAGTTAGAAAACGAAACACCACAGCATATTCTTAGCCATTATTGTGCGGCAGTTGAGACATTGATTGAATTTCTTGGCCATGCGCCGTCAGTAAATGAAGTGAATGATCACATGATAGCAAGGGCTAAAAAATATCCGATTTGTATGGCAACATTGTTGTATTTGAGGTGTGCCGAAGTGATGAAGATGATGCAAATGTCAGAGCGCATTGGCACACATGGTTGTTGTGATTTGTTTCTATCTACTCTTCGTCTGTCGTTACCATTGTTTGCCGCCACACACAAAACGGATTATGTCAGGCTCTGCTGTGACCTATTTCAGTTTCTTGAATGTGCATCGCCTGCAGTTTGTAAAATTTATGTGTTACTGATTTTCACTCAAACAACATCAACGGGTATGCGCTCATTTCTTGATGAGTTTATGGAAGACACAATTGAAGAGATTCGTGGTGAAACGGGGAAGATTCGTCGGCGGGGTTTGAAAAAAAAGCTAGAGCAGGCTTGTGTGATGATTCCATTGCATCGTAACATGGGTAATGTAATGCGGGGTCTTCGAGAGGGAGATCAACTGCAGAACAGCAGCCGTTCGAGGACGCATGACATTCTAACTGAAAATAGCCTGTTGCTGAAAAGTTTTGCATTCGTTAAGGACAGGATGATATGGCACCACACAGAAGACCCGAAGCTAGATAAGGGTCCAAATGAAATCAAAGCGGAGCCAGGCTTGTTTACTATCTCTTCAACGGAGTCACTAAATCCCGAGGTCCTTGATTTTTTTGCAATAGGATCTGCAAGAGTCCTTGCTTATTTTCAACACAACAATATTGACAACCCATTTCAAATAGACCTGTCAGAGAAGGATGGAGTATCCCTTGAGCGGATCCTTGCAACAACTCTTGACTGGCAACTGAAATGGAGAATGCCATTAAAAGAGCAATATCATTGAACAAAGATGAGTTAGAAAAAGTGATGACTGTTTCAGACATTGACGCAGCAATAGAATCAATGAGAATGACTCTGAATATGGATTGTAATTTGAGCGCACTGTTGGCGATAGTGAAGAAGGATTTAAGTAAAAAGGCAAAGATAAAAAAGCTCATTGAGTACCGACGGAAGTATTTTAGTAAGCTTCCTGCAGCAAAGGACAATCTGGAGCAAGATATCCACGCAGAGTATTCTAATAAGTTTCAGGCTCTTACGGAGTGCCGGCGGGACGAGATTCTATCTTCTAACTTGTTTGGTATTCACGAGAGTGTTAAGATTGTAGATAGATATAATACTCCAATGGATTGAATTACATGTCTTATTTGAATAGCCAATTCAATTAACTAGCAAATAATTGAAATAGAACGGAAAAGCAAGTCACACAAATAGCCCATATATAGCATGTCCGTCTGGCTCGTCTGGAGCGACAACATAGTCACCAATGCAATTGTCGAGAGCAACATCCTCTTCTGATTTGTTGCTCTCTACTGCGGATCTGCCTTCTTTGAATTTATTTTGCCTCACTTCCATTTCGTCACGGCTACAAATTACTGATACGGAGACATTCGTTTGATTTTGTTGTGTTTGTAGCTTTTGATGATACTCCTCGACCAAATGATTGTAATTCCCTGATGCCAAAAGAGTGCGTATTGTTTCTTCTACTGCCGGCAAGCCGCCGTGTGATACATGGGCCGATACTCTGATATTGGCGGACGATGGATCGTGCTGGATGTTTTGAGTTTTGTAGCTGCTACTATTTACACAAGGAGGAGAGCCTTTGCCGTCAATAATGAAAAGACAATTTGATCTAATGGCCCAGTTATGGGTGTCAGTTCCTTCGATCGGTGCAATGGTGGATGATGCCTTGTGAAACTCTTTTTCGAGCGTATTTGTAGCCGATCGAGTTGCTCTATCATTGAGATGAGCAGCTTTTGTGGGAGGGTCCAATTGAGTCCTTGTCTTTTTTCGAGCTGCCTCTAATGATCTTGCACTAGCAGATTGTTTGGCCGCTTCATCCTTGTTTAAGTATCTGCTGTTGATCGGCTTTTCAAACAAAAACAGCGATGTTAGAAAATGAACAATTGATCAAAAATAAATCCAGAGATGGACTTACAACTGTAGGCCTGCTTGCAGTTACATCACCCTCGTCCTCTAATTTCTTTGATGCTCTTTTGTCCCTCTTTCTTTTATTTTGATGCCCGTCTTGCCCTAGTTTGTTCAATTGTCTCTTCTCTTTCTTCACCGCCCCCAATACAATTTTTGCCCATTTTCTTGCATTGCTCAGAAACTGCTCAAGAATATTATTTGCCTCAATTTTCCGTGCATTTATTGCCGTTCACTCAATTGATTTAAAGAGCCTTTCTTCTTCTCTCTTTGCTGAGGATATTGGAATTTTTGCCTCTCGTTGCTGCGCCGAAGTCAATTTCCTCCATACCAAAGTGACTTGGGCTTTGTCTGCTATTTCGTCGAATTGCTCTAGCATAAAGGGTGGAATATTCAAAGCTCCAAATTTTGGCTGCTTTCTGAAGTGCGTGTTAATTGAATTTGGATCATCCCAATCTACAATTTGAGCACGGAGCCTCCAGCCACATTCTCCTTCTGCACAAAGTTCGGCAGGAACATCCATAGCAGATCCTAAATCCGAACCCAATTCTTCAATCGTATTTTCATCGTTGTTTCTTGCAAAAAGCTCAATAAAATTGAAAGGAGTTTCTGAAAGCGGTAGCTGTGAAATTATCTCAGTTGCTTGCTGTAGCAACTCTGAGTTGCTACCGAGGACAACAAGGGACGAAATAATAGTGGGCCAGTGCACTTCGTTAAGCGACTGGTCCCGACTAGCCGTAGATTCTGGTATTGACGCCAGCGACAGGGGAGAGTAGTCTTTAAAAGGAAATACCCCATTGGTTCTTTGTGGCGGTGATTGAGACGAGTATAATAGGTCGGCAGAAGCAACCACTGCAGTATTTTGAATTTTTAATGATGAGGACGCTGTTTCAGATCCACAGGGTGATGTGTGTGGGGGAGAATGGGAATTAGCGACGGCTGTTAACTGCAGTGTACCGCCATTCTCGGATTCTGATGGGTGTTGAGAGGGGGATTTGCAAATGGTTTCATTGTTTGGTCCGCCAGGGCTGGAGTGAGGGATGATAATTGGCACCGGCATGGCTTTTGTGCCATATTAATTGCTTTGGAAATGATTGCCATTTTCGTGTATTTTTTATTTCGAATTTTCAATTTGAAAAAATCTACAATTCTGTGCATTCATGATACCTGGTCCCTTGCGCGCGGTGTATACATGAAAGTAAGTGACATTCATGTCATAACCTGCAAAAAAGCAACAATTGTGGATATGGCAATAATGAAAGTCACAGTCCTCACATAAAAAAGTTTAGCATTTGTTGAGTTTAGTGATGGAAACCAAAACCACCAACCTATTGTACTAACCATCTCCCATGAAAGCCACAATCATCCAGGGGGATGCAAAAAGAAATAATTGTGGGGGTACACAACAATACACATGACCAAGTGGAATGACAACAAAATCAAGAATCTAATGGCAAAAACAAATCCATGATCATGGTTAGCAGCAACAACATCCATGGTCACTGGAGGGTAAAGATAAAATCTACATTTGTCTCCCCAATGAGGACCACAGTCATTGCTTCCCACAATGAAAGCCACAGCTGTTGGGAGCTACACAAAAAAAACACAATGAAGAGGGTTGGTGACAATAGCAATGATTGTGGAGGGCAACAATAAAATCAATTTTATGGGTGACAATGACAAAATCTTTTGTCATGGATATCAGTGACAAAATCCATGGTTGTTGGGAGTCAGTAATAAAATCCAAAATCATAACCTCTACCCTAAAAGAATAATATTCATTTCTGCCCCTATGAAATCCACGACCAAGGATTTTGTCGAAAGCTGCATTTGTTGCCCCCCTCACAAGAGCTGCAACAAACTAGAACCTTAATCATCTCCACCCTCCAACTGATGGCAGCCTTAAATTACTCCCTCCCTCCTCAAATCTTCACAAAAATAATTGATAATCCATTGTATGAATTGTTGATTGTTGTGGTTCATTCCATGTTTTTACTTTTGTTGTGGTGACAAATGAATTATGGATAATTCATATCTTTTAATAGCAAAGTGCACTTGGTAATTACATCCTAATAAGTTAGGTAGGTGGGCAAATAGTTATTGTTTTATTTGAGTGTAGGTAGTTAAGAACATATTCCTATTTATGTAGAGTTGTCATTAGGTTTCACTGATTCTTAAAATAATTATTTTTTATATGAAAGGCAAAGAATATTGGTGAAAAAAATTAATATGACTATTTTAGCTTTTTTAGTCGTGAAGAAAAATAAGTTAAGTTTTAGCATTAGTTTCTTTTTCACACGTTTTAGTTAATAAGAACATTTTATTTTACCTTATGGTCCTTAGTATGGATTATATGTATGTACCATAGAATACGTACCTAGTAGTGTGGGCATGCAGGATTAGATGTATGATAAGGTATATCCCGCGACCCAATTTGAAATCTATCGTTTTTGGTAGATTAGGGCTTATCCTATCTACCTAGGTAGCTGCTCATGAGTTCATCTGAAACCGGCGAAGTCGAGTCAACTCTCGCTCTAGAGATGGCTAAAATAGTTGCTAATCAGTGCTCATAATTTTTTACAAGTAAGCTCCTGATGTGAAGTGCTAGAGAGGATCATAAATTTGGTGCTA
>JALLOT010004652.1:0-10092 GCA_036939595.1 Thalassiosira livingstoniorum
TAAGATAGGATAAGTAAGTACTAGGTACGTATTATACTATCTACAACTCTATCACATAATATGAGCAGTATTATTATTAGTAAGTCTATCATAAAATAATATAAAGAAACCATTGTTGATGCTGATATGTTATCACCTTGACAAATTTGTTGGTGTTCATGCTCATCCAAAACATTACTTACATGTGATAATCAACCAAAATGGAGGATAAAAACTCTTCTTTATATTCTTACAATAAGAAGTGAATAATATAGAGAGTGAATGCTGCTGTCGACATTGTAGGTGAGGACATTAATGACAAGCATTCTTCACCAATCTTCTGACAACCATCTATATTTTTGCTGTAATTTTTTTTGGAAATTTTTGCAAAAATATAATTCTTAAAAAATACAAATACATTTTTTAGAGAATAAATTAACTAGGATTTTTTTACTCAGTGTAATGAGTACTTACTGTGAGATATTTTAAAGGTAGATGAGGGAGTAGAAATTTTCTGTTGGAGTCTTAATTTTGAAATTGTAAATACTATTATTTTGGCAAAGTTAATGTTTGAAATGACATGTTGATGCTGATCTGACATTGCCCAAATCACTAGCCCCTGTCTTTAAATTCTGTCACCATTTCATTCATGTAGTAATCTTTATTTTGGGGTTGTAGTTACACCAATCAAAACCATAAGTCAATTGATTCAAAGAAATAAAGAAATATCATCGATTTTTCAGCAGGGTTCACAAACCATTTTATTTATGTGGTGCTTATTATCAATATACATGGTTACAAAAAATTAAGGCTGATATTTTAATACATCTTAAAAGGATCTTCCATAAAAAACGGGATAAAAACCTACAAATGGGATAATAGGAAAAAAGAGCATATACAAAGAAGTTCGCATAGACCTTTGTGATTCTTGTTTGAGTGACAGGAGAAGGACATGTTAAATATAAATTGATTTTTAATCTGTATGGTAGTAACAAAAACCATTGGGAAATAACATACCAATCTTCCTGACATCAAACTTTGATGTATGATGTATTACCTGATATTAACTAGTATTATGTTCTGTACAAAGATGACAGCACAAAAGTCCATATCTCTGTCTACCATCAGATTGTAACAAATAAATATGGTGATGAAGTCTTTTTTCAGAAAAAAACATTTGACTAGATTGTACTACAAATCTTAAACAAAAAACTTAGAAATCTAACTACAATTGAAACTACTCCTACTGTCACATTGACAGCCAAACAGCAAATAAATTATGAATATGAATTATTTCTGATAATTTCTTTTATTCTTGCAAGTGTTTCAAGCTAATAAATCATTAATTATCAATATCTTGTTGAATTTTAATATGCTTTAAACTATGTTTTCAGTGATGGTCCCTGTTTTGTTTTGAGTTTTTAAGCAGGATTTGAATGTAGCATGAGCATGAGACAGGTGTTTGTGTTATATGAAATACCATCATTGAGTAAGTGCACTGGTATTTTCTTTTTGTGAGCTAATAATTAATGAGTATTCTAGATTGACACAGGAACATTATTGTATAAATTTGTACCAGTTTTAATAATATGAATTAAAAATCCTGCATAATACAAATAAAGTTGGAAATAATAGTTTTTTTACTCTGAATAATTACTCAAATTTTGATGTGGGCCTGAAGCTGTCTCAAATAATCTTCAAAATTCTATCACACAAAGCAGCTATAGATACAAAAAAATCACCAAATATTGGACCTGATTCTGGAAAGGACACAGCACTCAAAATCATACGATAGTTTATTGTAAAAATATTTGTTAATATTAAGCTATAAAGTGTTAGATTAATTGTTTTCTACAATTCACCTGTTTAGGTTACATAACAAATTATTTTATTTACTAAATAGTCAGCTGTGTGAAAATGGATTTTGTCATGAAGAGTTATAGTCATCATATAAAATTATTCAACATGAAACCTTTTATTCTCTACAAGATCCAAAAGATACTGGAACCAGCAATATTGATTAAGTCCCATACAGCAAATGTTAAAACCAACAAATGTTGAATAAATTCAATTAAAAAATGGAATGAATTTCTGGATCAGATATTGATGTATTATTTCTTTTGTTTCAGGTTTTTGTACAGTTTGTTTTTGATTTTTGATAGGGGTTTCACACACAAGAGTTGACATTTTGTCAATGACAAAGATGATAATGTTAAAATTTATTATCCATGACAGGATTTATGATCATTTGTATTGTTTATTATGTATACTGTTTTTAGGTGTTTGTCTGATAACTCAAAAGTGTTGTCACCAAATTATTATAACATAATAAAGTGCTAAGTTATTTATCATGTTTCAACTGAATTGGGAATAACTATTTTTCATGTGTTTAATTTTTTTCAAGGCATATTGATATTAATTATGTTCTTTGGTTGGTATTTAGAATATTCCATTACAATTTATCAGATATTTATATACTGGTTCTGATTCTTAAAAGAATCAGTATGCTGCATCTAAACAACTCACAATTTATATGAGATATGAAGAAATAATTGTTTTAGAATTTGTAGTTAGATTTTTAGTTTGTAATTTTTGGCCTTACTCAGTTTACTAAATGTTTTTGTTTTTAAATAGAGATACCCTTCTGGTGATCCTGGAATACCTTGTGTTTTGAAACAACACAAGGAGGTGGTAAACTTACAGAGATTAGAGTCCCTTGTTGTACCCCTAATTTCACATACATCATTACAAAAAGGACCATAATGCTTACATTTAAAAATTGACAAACCATGTAGTACAATCATCATATAGTTTGGGTTTGTCATTTCTAGTACCAGAGAGCAAAGTTCAAAGCTAAAAACATGCATCAATACATAGTGATAGTATATTTGCATCAGTCATAGTGATAATATTGTATTAGTGGTATCAATATATTGTAGATCCACCATAATTATTGCTAATATTTGTATTATTGCTAATATTTGACATTATTATTATTATTTCTCCTGCCATTCTTCTAATAAAAAATAATAGTAGTAACAGTGAATAGGTTCATCAGCTTGAAATTTTTTGAAAAGTTCATTGCAGTGAATTTGCATGTACCAGTAGTTATTTGAAATCTGAACACATGGAAGTCTTATTGCCCAAAAGTTACAGTTATACTTTTCTACAGAACTAATGAGGGATGATATTTTCTAATCATATTCATCTGTCGTATCCTTCAAGGGTTTTAAAATTTAACAAGTAATTTTGAGGATATAAAAGTTCATAGGTGTCAAAGTTGGAAGGGTTGGTTGTTCAAATTATAAAAACTTCATAGAAAGTACTGATTCTTATGTGAAATAAAAATATTTTGATTTGGCTTTTGGTTGTTCTCAGTTGAATGTCAACCAATTGATTTTCACACTCCAAGTTGATTTTTTTTAATGCAGCCTAAAATTTTCAAATAAGCTAGGGAGCAAATTGAAAACCTTTATGTTGAAAAAAATATTGATAACAAGTCTATTTTACTTGATGTGGAAGCAATGTGGCTCTATGAAAATATTCATAATTGGTGTGCCAAAGAGCCTAATTTTCAGAATTTTAATAACTACACCCAGTAACTGTAAACCTTGATTTTCTTAGTCATATTTTTTTAAAACAGAAATTATTCCCTTTGAACCCACTTGTGGAGATTTTCTTAATTAAAAGCACTATTTTTATTCATTTTTTGAGTCAATGTCAATTTATTTGATGAGAATGGATAAAATTCAGGTTTTTACCAAAATTGAGGTGGCCTAATTAGTAGAATAGTAACAACATCAAAATGAGACATAATTAAATCAAATAATGAATATTTTGGATTTTTGAAAATGAAATTAATATCTACTCAATGTGATCTATACAGAAAAGTAATGATGTAAACCAAAAACAAATCTCCTTGGAAGTGGAATGGTATTTCAAACCTACTAGGTACTTTTATAATATTGCTTCTTTTTAGGTGGAGCATAGCAAGCTAAATATTGAGAGGATTTTGAATAGGCCTTCTTGGAAATGTTTCCAACTCTACTCAATTTTATGTTTGTGAATTTTGAATTTTCCATATTTTCAAAATGAATAATTCTGACTTTTCCCTAAAAAATTCTGAATTGTGTATTTTTATCTAACATTTATGCATTGTATCACACTGAACTCAATCACTACCATTCTGATGAGATAGCCTTTTCAAAAGTTGTCATAAAATAATAATAATAATATCAGGTAGTGCTTGGTAGTACTACTTAGCATTTGCCTCCTCCATCAACATCAAGCTCCTCCTCCTTCCACCATTGCTCTCCCCCACCTTCTGTCCACATCACCCAACATTAACCAATCTGTCCCATCAAATTTTAACATCATTAAATCCCTGCCATTCATTCATGCTTTCTTCCATCAACCCATTGTTGTTGGCATTCATTGTTGCAAAATAATAATGATTTTCAAGTTTCATCTGCTGCTGGCATAGGCTTTATTCACCATCATTCCCTCATCTCAACCAAGAATGAAGTCAACAATGACACATCCAAATTGGAAAGGATCTCCCCTCCAGCGTAGCAAAAACAATAATTGCTCTGCCCCTTGTACCTGATTGCCACCACCAAACATACTTACAATACCAGTTATCCCTTGTCATTGGCATCTTCTCCACATGCTGTCAAAGTTGAAGTCTCCTACCTTGACACATTTAAAGATTCACCATTTTGGAAAAAAATTACCATGATGGACAAAGCAGCAGCAATGGCAGTATTTTCAGCGGACCTGATGGACAACATAGTGGCAATGTTGGTAACCACAGCATCCAACAGTTTAATCTATATACATTATCTCCTTTGATCCAACTGGTGGTAAAGGTGGTTCATCCAAAGCCAATGCCAGTAACATTGCAAATATTATTGATGGCTTTCCTGCTGATTTTGGTGTTTCTAATATCAAAAAATCCAACAACAAAAGTCCACCCAGTTCTGACAACAGAACCTGCTTTGTTGTTACAACTGCAAATGGTACCAACAACAGTGGTCTTTTGGATATCACCGTGGCTGGAGTTGATCTCCCCAGTCCAAAAAATAAAGATATCTCCAAAAATCTATCACTGTCCTCATCTACTGCCAGTTCTAAACTGGTGCCTTAGTTCTCACCTATTCGTTATTAGTTGCCTCCAACAAAATTTCAAATGCATCATCCAAATATTTCATAATTGCAACCAAAAGATTGCAAGACAAAATTTTGGGAAGACAATCTTCCATGGATACAAATAGATATTGAATCCCTTAAATCAGCAGTCAAAGCAGGAGTGTCCATCTATGCCAAACAAATTGTTAATAATGTTAATGGCAATCAATTGTGAGTTCATTCAAAAACATTATTTTCCTTTGTTGCATCATTTAAATTACTCATTTATACAGTTTTATTTTCTTTTTCATTATTGGGGCAACTCAACCTGTATGTGGAGATGCAGCAGATAAGTCAATTGGAAAATATGACAAAGTTAGTGCCTTGGCAGAGGCCACTGACAAAACCAACAGAAATGTTTGTGGAGGTGACAATGTTCCTTGTGCAAATGGTGGTCAAACCAACAACGGTTGTTATAGCATTGAAAATACCCCTTGCAAAAGAGGCAGATGAAATGGCCAATTTGGTGGATGCAAACCAAACAAACAAGGCACTGGAGGCAAATAAAATGACCAAGGCAACAGTGGCTTTAGCTAAACTTTAGGTGTGTAAACATGCAAAAAAATGAAATTATTATTGCACTTGTTGTTTATTTTTTGCACATCTTTCAGGGAAAATAAGATGGTTCATGGTACATTCTTGGATGGGGCAAAAGACGACATTAGCAATGGTTGTGGATGTGGTGATGGTCATTTTGTAAATGATGGTCAAATCAACAGAGGCAGTGATGGTGCTGAAAAAAGCACTGGCTGAAGAGGCAGACAGAACATTCATGATGGTAGATGCAGTATAAACAACCAAGGCACTGGAGGCAAACAAAATGGCAAAGGCAGCAGTGGCATCAAGTGTGTAAACATGCAAAAAAATAAAATTAAAAAATGTTAATCTCTGCAAAAAAATTGAAACTCAGTCTTGACCTTTTTCTTTCTTTTTTGTACATCTTTCAGGGCATTTGAGGCTGTTGGTGGTACAGGCTTTAATGGGGTGACAAGCAGCATTAGCAATGGTGGGGTTGACAATGCTTCTGGTGCCAGTGGTGGTCAACCCATCAGTGGTGGTGATGGCGCTGAAAATATCACTTCTGGAAGAGGCAGTCAAAACAGTTGTGGCAGTGGACACAGTCCAAACAAGCCAATACATTATAATCAAACAAAATGGTCAAAACAGCAGTACCAAAAGGTATGAAAGCATGCAAAAATTGAAACTGATAAATGAGTGACCTCTGCCAAAATTTTGAACTAAATATTGCATTTTCTCTTTCTTTTTTGTACAACTTTCAGTGCAACTAAGTAGTATGGTGGTTCATCCTATAATGGAGCGGTGGGAAAAATTGGCAATTATTGTGGAAGTCTTGACACTCTTTGTGCCAATGGTTGTCTAACTAACAGTATTAGTGATGGTGTTGAAAACAGCGCAGACAGAAGAGGCAAAGAAAATTCTCATGGTGGTGGATGCAGTCCAAACAAACAAGGCACTGGAGGCAAAAAAGGGACAAGCAGCAGGGATGACAGGTGTGTAAAAAAGAAAAAAAAAAGAAAATTAAAAATGGGTGAACTCTGCCCAATAGTTGAAACTAAAAATTGCCTTTGTTTTTCTTTTTATGTACATTTTTCAGGACAGCTAAGGTGTTTTGTGGTTCAGGCTTGAATGGTGCGACAGACAAAATTAGCAATGGTTGTGAAAGTGGTGAGGATAATGGAGATGATGACATTGATAGTAGCACTGGAAGAAGCAGTGGACAAAACACTAGTGGCAGTGAGCACAGTTCTAACCACTAAGGTGTTGGAGGCAAAAAATGGCAAAGAGAGCAGTTGCAACAGATGTACAAACATGCAATAAAATAAAATAAAAAAATGGATGACATCTGCCTAAATTCTGAAACTCAAAACTGCATTTGTTCTTTTTTCTTTGTAATTTTTTCAGGGCAAGTGAGGAGGTTGGTGGGACAGTCTTTCATGGGGTGACAAAAAATGGTAATGATTGTGGAATGGTTGACACTCCTTGTGCCAATGTTGGTTGAACCAACAGTGGTGGTGATGGTGTTGAACACAGTGTTGGTGGAAAAGGGGGACAAACTGCTCATGAAAGTAGGCCCAGTCCAAACAAACAAGGCACTGGTAAAGCAATGGGTGTGCAAACATGTTAAAAAATGAAATTAATAAATGGGTGACCTCTGCCAAAATGTTGAAAATAAATATTGCATTTGTTCTTTTTTCTTTGTACATCTTTCAGGGCAACTAAGGAGGTTGGTGGTACAGGCTTTAATGGGGTGACAAACAAAATTGACAATGATTGTGGAATTGTCAATGCTCCTTGTACCAATGGTGGTACAACCAACAGTAGCAGTGATGGTGTTGAAAACAGGTCTGGCAGGAGAGGCAGGTAAATGCTCATGGCAGTGGGCGCCGTCAAAAGAAACAAGGCATAGAATGCAAACAAAAGGGGCAAGGCAGCAGGGGTGACAGGTGTGCAAACATGTAAAAAAATGAAATTAATAAATGGGTGACATCTGCCCAAATTTTGAAACTAAATATTGTATTTGTTTTTTCTTTTTATGTACAAATTTCAGGGAAACTATGGTGGTTTGTGGTACAGGCTTGAATGGTACAATGGACAAAATTGACAATGTTTGTGGAAATGACAATGGTCATGTACCAATGGTGGTCAAATAAGCAGTGGTGGTGATGGTTATCAAATCAGCAATGACAGTAGAGGAGATAATGTTGTCATTGATACGACTAATGATTCAAAGGCTAAAGATAATGAATCCAGTTTACAGTCTGAAAACTGTGTTATGGGTGTGGAGTTATTAGATGAATCAAATTTATTATTAGAAAGCAAAGGGAACAATAACTCTTTGGGTGTAGAGGAAATGCCATGTGGTAGTAATAGCTCAGATGAAAGTAGGGTGTATGATAATTAGAAGCCAACTAAAGTTCCAGATGGTCCAGGACATATGTATTTGTGAGTTTCGAATACTTCTCACAATCATTTCCAATCAAAGTAATATAATTTAATTTATATGTGTTCACTTTATCCACTATTTGACATTAACACAGACAAACAGTTGTGGTCAAAACTGAATCATCTGCTGATTTAAATGCCACCAAAATTGAAAACACAACACCTATGTTTTGAAGGATAAAAATAATTTCAAATTTGGATCTTCTGTGTGAGAGCCTCTTCAATGCTTTTGCTAAGCTGAATGTCTGTATTGACAACAAGAGCAAGCAGCACAAAGCCCTGAATCAATATGATGTTCTTCATAAACATTTGGATCCATAAGAGAAGAGTAAACTGAAGAAATTTGTTTGTGAATCAGCATACAATGGTTTCATGAACAACATAAAGCTTGGTAAAAATCAACTCACAAAGTTCAGTTTGAAGGTTTTTGAATTTTTTATCTTGAAAGCAAATATGCAATGTGTTGGAAATGACACAGTCCCCAGACATGATAATACTTTGACCACAACAGTAATGGATGACAAACATCATTCAGAGATTGATCATCATGCATCCAAGAACCAGAATGATGCTTCTGAAAAGCCAGAGAATCCAGAAATTCTTTAGATGCTAAGTATTTTAATTGTTTTTTCATTCAAACACAGGGAATACTATTAATCTTTTTTGTTGCCATCTTTGAGAACCAAAAAAGTGTCAATTTGAGTAATGAACTATTAAACCTAAGGAAGGAGTGGAGAATATTTAAATCTCCTAGTGATATATGTATGCCATTGAGTACATCCCAACAAATAGATAGTTTTTTGTCACAATGCATGTCTCTGAATAGCAAGAGTTGGATTTAGGGATATAAAGCGAAACAGTTTGAAACTGACCCATTTGTATTCGAAAGTAGCAACAGTTGTGTCATCACATCAGTTTCAGTCCTCATAGATAGAAAGAAATGGAATGAAGGAGCTATGGGTAGCAAAAGGAGTTTGATTGGTCAGTACAGTTTTAACTTGTTATTGCACTTACCTCAAAAAGTTGTGAATAATGTTTTGACTCACATCAATCCTAAATTACTGCATTCAAGTGGATTATCAAAAGAAGAGATTGTTAAGGCCATTTCAGACAGTGACTACCTTGACAAAATAAATAACTATTACCCAGCAAAATATACTCACTGTCATGATGAAGGATTTGTTGTTCTAACAAGACAGAATGGAGAATCTGTATACCAACAGCCAAAAAGAGATATTAATCAGTTGTTATAAAATGTGTGTGTGTTTATGTGGGAAATGATGGAGAGGGAAAGGGACAAGAAGTAATGACACTTTATTGTTACACTTCATTTGCTAGATATCCAAATGACTGGAGAAGTTTCTCAATGAAGAAAGATAGTTATTTGTTGGGTCTACTTGTTTGGAGATGGACATGTCCATATTTAACTGTTGAATCTTGGAAGCATCCACCAAATTATCTGTAAATATTGTTCTATTGCAAACAATTAATGTTAAAAATTGGTGACCATAGACATGATCATTGCAGCAATGATTTGAAGCACCTGGCAAAGAGTAAGATATTGGGATGCCAGGGACATAACTCAACTGATGGACCAGAAAATTTGCAAAACATGGGAGCTAATGTACTTGTTTTTTCACTAGGCAATGTGACACAGCAATTAATCATGAAATATCCACCTAAGGGTAGAATATTTGGAAGTAGAGTTGAATATGAAACTGCTAATGATTTCATTTATGATTGTGTGCCAAATTCAGTTTCAGTTCTGGATCCCATGGATGATGTACAGATGAAACACAGTGCATGATTTGACAAGGAAGAAGATGTCAAAACAGATAATGATATTGTACAAATTGCTTTCTGTTTCTGCTGGCTGCAGGTCCGAAAGGACTTTTATACACATATTTGAGGTATGAGAGTAGACAGCACAACATTGGTGAACATTCAAAAAGCAATGGATGG
>JALLOT010004653.1:0-10091 GCA_036939595.1 Thalassiosira livingstoniorum
TCTGCAAAATCCACTTGCTGTAATATGACACCTTTTTTTCTTCATCCAAAAACTGACTCTTCATCCATTCTCTGTTGTCTTGAGATGTCATTAGTGTGAGCGCATCATGGTAAAATTGCCATGAGTGCTCAAATGGAGTATTGGCAAAGGCTTCGTGAGTTGCCTTAATAATGTGAGTAACCATGTCGCTCACAGGAATGCTTTTTGTAATGCTTCTGACTTTTCCAACTCCTTTTCCCATGCATCTCCAAATCTGCTTTCATAGGGGTTTTGTGAGAGAGTATGATTTACAGTTGGGGGCGCATTGCCAGGAATCACAATAGACAGCACGCCAATCAACTGCTTGTTTGAGACTGGTGAAATCTGTGTAAGTTTAGCTGAAATGTTTTTAATTTGTTCGTCATCTCTAGCCAAATCTAATGCATGCACACTCTTGAAATTCCTTGAGTCTTAAGCTTCTGGCAGAGTTCCGGCCCGAGTCCTTTCACCTGCTTGGCAACGTCAAGCAATTCATCAGAGCCGTAAATTGCTCCTTGCAAGCAACCCCACTCAACCCATGCTGTGTAGCCTCTGTCACCTTCATTCAAGTGTTTTACTCATTGGATTTCTGCCCATTTGGCCTTCTTATAGTCCTTGTGGGAGACGATTGTCTTGCCAGAATAATCGAACTGTGGCAGTCTCTTCCCCTCTATTTCTCCCTCACTATTCTCGATTGCCACCACGCCAAAACAAAACTGCACTTCTTCTGGAAACTTTACTGTCAACGTCACTGCTTGCTTTGCCAATTCATATGTGCCATTGGGATCATATCTTCCATCCTTATTGCAAGGAAACTGAGCCTGTTGGTCAGATCCCTCCCTCATGTACGAGCCGATGAAGCACTTTTTGTGCACTTCATCCCACCAAGCCACTTGTGTTTGTTTGAACGTGATGAGTTTAGTGACATTGAAACACTCTGGGAGAATGCCATCAACTTCAAGGCGGGAAAGGTCAATTGTCACACCTAAGCAAATGAGGAGCTGTGCTACCCACCCACGCCTTGCATTTGCCAAGGTGGAGTTCTTATCTGTGCTACCTTGAGCACGTTTATTGATCGGGACAATGAGTTTTGTCATGCGGTGGAAAGCGGATACAACAGCACCATGGGTCACATGAGGTAAGTTGTTTCTGCTGGGATATTGATTGATGAAGTCCACAACATTTTTGAAACTGGCACCCTTTTCCTTCTCATTGGCAATAATCTGCTCCTCCTCACTTCCTTGCTGTATGATTGCAGGCCTGTTTCCTTTTTGATGGATAGAAACACCCAAATAATTTGTGTTATTTCTCAGACATTGGTAAGTATGTTCAATGACTTGCTTCACTCTTTTATAATTATCCCAGTTTAATCCTAACATTCAAATTATTTGTGCAATTGTGCCATCTCTTCCCTCCCACTCTTTCTCAACTGGTGCTCCGAGGTATTCCTTGTAGAAAATTGATATCATGTACCGTTGTTCTATGTTTCAAAGCCTCTTGTCAACAACAATTGTCTCTTGTGGTTTCTTCTTTGGGGGATGGAGTGCGACTTCTTCGTGGCCTTCTTTTGCGCTCGCCCTCTGGAACAGGAGTGTACGGACTCTTACGGCCTTTCTTCTTTTGGGATAGCTCTGCACATCCCTTTCTCCTCCTTTTTGATGTGGACATTGCAGTGGTGGTGGCAGATGGTGCATTGTGAGTTTGTGCTTGCACATTTGTTTGCACGTTTGCAGCCGTAATCCCTTCTTCATTTTCTGTCTCAATGCTGACGTTATTTTCAACAACTGCTTCCAGGTCCTCTTCCTGTTCGCCACTCCCATTTGCATTGTCTTCATCAATGGAACCAGTTGACTCCCAATCTTCGGAATTGATAATGCTGTCATCGTCTGGTTCTGATTGAACCAAGTTGGGGAGCCAATTGCATTCATCATCGTCGTCGATGAAACCCACACATGGATGTTCTGTGGACCCTAATGATCTTAGTAACAAAAATAGACAATTATTTCCAATCACACTGCTCCTTCCTACAATACTGTTGCTTAATCTTTCCCATAGTGCATCAGCTTGATGCGATTGACCATTAGTATGAAGCCTAGTGACTTCCTGCACTGCAGCAGTGAGCAATGCTTCGTTGAGCATTTTGGAACAGTGGTTGCACTATGCAATAATTTATGGCATACTAGCACATTCTTATAATTTTCATATCATGTGTTATATTTAAGTACTTAGAATTGTTGCATTGAGCTACTAAAGTATTGCAAAGCATACTACTTACTTGATTGTCTCTCGTGATATTAATTCAGTTAAATTGTAAATTTGTATTCAGACATTCTTCCGGGTATTGTGATATTTTGGTGGCTATTGTGAAGATTTTGTGGCAGTTGTGCAATCTGTTGTTGGACATGGTGTGTTTGGCTGGGGCTGAGCCACTGGCTGCCATTGGCTTGTTGTGATTGCCAAAATTCGTAAGTACCATATGGTATTGTACTTAGTATTGTACAATACCACAGACGCGCACAGAGAAGCCAACAAAAAATAAAAAGAGCATATTGTGACCTTGCAATTCTTTTGGGCAAAAAAGAAAAAAACCTTGACAGCTGATGATTGATATTTTGGTCTGTTGTGACTGAAAAAAATTTGCTGGCACTCTTTGCTTCCAGCTGGAACTTGATTTGGTGCTAATTCTTAATTGGGGAGCTTAAAACTCAGTCTGTAATAGGAGTTACGCATTAAAAATTGCACAGTTCCATTTGTCTCAATTAGTACTATGGAATAGTGTATTGGTTTATAACTTCATTCCTAGTAGATCATGAGATATAAGCTCCCCAATGAAGCAACTTGACTTTTTAATCAAGCAGACAGTACATCGATGGACGCATATTATTATGTTTTAGTATGTGGTATGCTGCTACCATACAACATACTCTAGGTATGTGTATTTCATACCATTCATACCTTTGAGGTTGGAGGAAACTTTATAAAGACCACTTTTAAAGACCACTTTTAAAGACCACTCGACAATTGGAAAGTGGTCTTTTAGGTCCTTATAGCCCCCTAACTGAATATAAATTACAATTACAAAATATGCACAATTTCAAACTCTGCGCACCTGAATGAAAAAAATAGTGTAGCCCAATAAAAATGATTCATAAAAGAATCGCAAAAATCTTTCAAGTCACCTTTTCATAAAACTTTTTCAAAATTATAGGTAACAAAAATCTTAAGTTGTATCAATGAGTAAGGACCAGTACGTTTAGGTACGTAGATCACATGTGCAAGATCGCCTCCACACCTCCCAGGTGGAGGTTTTGCATAGCTTTACCGTTTAATTTGCATTTGAATGGTTCTCTATGGTCCATTCTTGACTATCATCCACCTAGCATCATATGCAAAAATTGACATAATTATGTTGTACGGTACTAAAAAATATTTGAAAATAAAAAAAATATTTGCTCCAAATAATCCCACGAAAGGTTGGATCTGGGCTCGAAACTAATTCTTGCCCATACATGACGGAAGACAAATCCACCTGGGCTCGGAAGTACTATGTAGAGCGTATGTTATAATAATAATATACTCGGTCTGTTCCATGGAAAATTGACGAATGGCCGATATTTTTTGTTTCACAGAAAATTGACAATTTTTATTACTAACTCCTAATGTAGAGTCTACGGGGATGGCCGGCGGCTCTCCCACGATGAGATGAGCCGAAGGACCATCCCACCATGGTGAAAGCCGCAGCGGAAATGGTGGCCTAAATAGTAAAAATACTAAAATCGCACAACGTATCCGTCGACTTTAATAATAGTATAAGGCATTCGAGCCTTAAACGATGGCGATAGGCCTAGAAACGGCCGCGCACACACCACTTCATCAGCGGCTTCCGCCGGCGCCATCGCCCCACCATGGCGTCCAATACGAACAAGGGGACTTCTAGTTAATTCTTAGTATTGTGCACCACCCCCCCCTCATTTTTTGGTACCTGAGAACAAATTGGTGAAACCATTGTTTTGTGGAACAAGTGACCAATAGCATGCATATTTTACTAGGCAGTAGAAGTATGGGATTTTTGTGGCATTTAGGTGGGGTTATTCTTACACCACCAATGTGCAATCAGTGTCAAAATGAGTAAGAGTTGACTATCAATATGTGTCTGGGGTCTTCTTATAGAATAGTTTTTGGCCAAAAATGACTATTCTCGTAAAAAAATAGCTAAATGACTTCAAATGACTTCAAATGACAGTCGTCTTGTAGGAACTAGTATATATTTTCTACAGGTGAGGTAATGTAAAGTTTCACAATTTGTAACAAGTGGTTTTGCAATGTAACAAGTAAAAACAAAACCTCCCTCCATCCCTCATCAATTCTCAGAGGCTGCGCACAATACTAAAGATTAAATAGAAGCCCCCCAAGCATCTACCATTTCCGGCCAAACCATGATATAGTATGTCGGCTGTGGTCAATGCTTGATGCCTGTTGCGGCGGAAGCGACAGGTGCGGTGAATCGCTTCTGACATTGACTTCTACAAAATTGTGCTACATTCATGTGAAAAACTGATTAATTTTATCACAAAAGGTATAAAAGAGGTGTTTCTCTGTCTTTTCCACATCATACTAATGGTGTCTACTGATTGTGCCCCATAAAAGAGGAGAAAGATTTCAACTCTATGTTTGACAATTTCCATTCACTGCGCATATTAATAATGTCAAAGACTGTTTGAAAAGCTCAAACATTTATTCATGCATGAGAAGTAAGTAGGTACATTGCATGAGAAAAGTTGGGGCAGAAAGCTGAAAAAGAGAAATAAACAACAAATAAGTCAAAAATACACCGCCTTAAATCTGAATACTTTTCCGTTGAGTTAATGGTGATATTTTTACTCAATAAACAATATGTTTTTTGCAATATGATCACTAAGTTTCTAAGATGTTCAGCACTAGAAGATATGAATTGTTCTTAGGCAGGGTTAGCAGTTCAGTGTTAATTGCTTCCTTGTGTGTTTTTGATTCAGAAAAGCTGGCTAATGGCTTTATATCCTGTAACATTGAAATATAATATCATATTCTTCATTTGATTATGACAATGGCATCTTGGACTTTTGTAATAAAGTTGTTTAGATTTTGGGACCATTGTGTGGACTACCTCAACATGCATTTTGGGAGGGCTGTAGATGAGGGCAGATTTTTAGGGATTGCTATATTTTTGAAATCATCAATTGAATAAAACACAATGTTATTTATATGTATGAATTCATGGATTTATTCAACACAATTGAACTGATTTGATGATTTATTTTGTAATGCTGAAAACCTGCCAACTTCTACCATAGCCCTGATATCTAAGTGCATGTGGTGCATGAATTCAATAGGAAGCCTTTCATTGCCTATGATTTTAAAAATTAATGGATAAAATGGTAGCAAATTTGAATGGTTATTGCTATCATCTCTTCCTCTTAATCCAAAGTCATGAATGCCATAAGAAGGGTAGGGATGAAACAAACCTTTAATTTGAATTAAGCTGACTATATCTCAGTATATTACGACCTCATCATGGACCAGCTTTTAATTATTTGTTTTCAAAGTTATTTGAAAGACTCAAATTTAAAAGTATATTTATTCAAAAACTGAATTCTAACTTTAGTATTAAAATAGAGTGGCAAACATTCATATTACAACAAAAAGACTGGAATTTTAGTTAACCTCAAATTTGAAAATCTAAGTAGAACAATTTGAACTCAAGCTATACACACTTAACAAATAGTAATTGAGACAAACACTAGATTCATTACAGCTACACCAGTTTTTATTTGTAGCATTGAGAGTAAGAGGCAAGTACTAATATGTCCTTAAACTTAAATGAGTATTGACAAAACCATTATGGATGCCATTTTCTGCAAAGAATCTCATTAGAATAAAATTACATCCTCAGATGCTTCACTCTGTAATACAAAAAGCCAATTTGGACAACAACAAAAAATAAAAAATAGCTGATTACTGAATCAGTATTCGATGTTGCTATGATATTGAAATGCATGTCCAAACTGATCATGGCAGTGATTTCTGCATGGGGTTAAATGTTCAGTTCACTTGCCATAATGTTCAGTGTGAGTCAGGCAGAAATGGGAGGGAAATGACCAGCAGGTTTCTCTCCATTTCATTTTGTCATATCTTTTAAAAAGTGAGAGTTTTTTTGGTAAAGATATTTTGATGTGGGGCTAGAATATTCTCAATTTAACAAAACTTGGAACACAGGATTTGGTCATTCAATCTGGTATTATGTGTTTTTGTATGAAAAAACTGATTGGCATGATATAGAATCAAGAAATTGCTACAAAACTACTTGATAAAGACATTATGCATATCATGTTTGTGTCTCATAGTTTATTGTATCACCAGATAGTTTGTCAATCTACTACTGAACTTTGCAACTCTAAGTATTTGTTTTGATCATGTTACAAATATTGGTTTAAAAACTGACCTGCATATTTAACCTTTAAAGGTACTGGAAATTGTGAAGTTTAATAAAGGACATGAATGAGGAAAACATTAAACCCGTGATTTTGGAGGGGGAGGAGCCTCTTTTTGTCTAAAATTCTGTTTTCTCATAGGATGAAGATGAAAAAGACTCAATTTGGAGGACTCATACTCATGACCAATGTAGTATCTAATTAATGAAAAGTGAAATATGGAAAACCTATTCTCATATTGGATTTGTAAATGCAGAATGAAGTCTCTATAATGTTGGTTGCATGTATAGTTAGAGATCTTTTTGGTCTCTATGCCATGTCAAAACTAGGAATGTTTTTCATGACGAACGTTGAAGAAAAAATATGATACTGGTAAGTGGTGGATGTGGCCCTAACTTAGAGAAAAACAATTATATATATTCTTAAAGTACATCATAATAACCTCCCTAAATTCCTTTTGTATTGGAAATATTTGTGAACAACAGTCCTCAATTATTGCTGATAGTGGCACTTCTTCTTCAAGGATAAGATGTTGTATTTCTACATTATGGATGGATATGAAGTTAGTTCTACAAAACAAATACAATATATCTAGTTTCTGGATGCTGCATTAGGATTGATTCATCTGGTACATGAGCTCTTTGCATTTGTAAGGGTAAAAACTTGTTGCCTATTGTGCATTCATTCTTGTTTGTTAAATACAAAATTGTCCAAAAGCTAGAAGTAAAATGGTGCATTTCCCTCTGCAGCTGTCAGCAACAAAAGCAATATCCCTCTTGATCACTTTGCCTGCCTTATAAATAGGGGGTGGTATAGTACCCTATTTTAAGAAAAATTTAAAATAAAAAATTGCGCAAGTCCTTCCATCTCACCTCCCAACTTGCACCGCAAACTTCTTTTTTCTCAACAAACAAACTCTGACAATGAAAAATCCATTTTGAGGGAAAACCATGCTATTGCGGTCACTGATGTCAAACAGCTAGTGGGTAAGCACATAAGACGATCATTTCCCTCACACACACAGTATCCAAAGTAGTTTGTAGCTGCTTTTTTTGTGGAGAAGCACGGAAAAAGGGAATTTGTTGACTTTGCCGGCGCCAACTATGGCAATTACATAACCATTGCAATCCTCTCCCATCAAAAAACAACTCCAACAACAACACCAGCAACCCTCAGACACCACACCAGCAACAACCTTGCCACTGCCACTGGAAGGCGCATAGAATGGCCATAACAAACAACCACAAGTACCTCTTGAATGGACGTGCTGTTGCCAGCAATCATAACCCACAATGGCAATCTCCTTCCACCCAAAATCACCTAACTCCAAGCAACAAAACAACAACATAAGCAACCCCTCCTCCCACTCCAATGCCGCCAAAGCAGCAACCAACCCCAGCACCACATGCGGACGACAACCACCGCAATTGAAGGCAATGACCGACCGTAGCCAGCAGTTAAAAGACCAGATAATAATGAATCAAAAGCAACTCAACAATCAACTTTGCAACACCAAGGGGAATGCACAACACGGCAGCTGAAGCCACAACGAACCCCAGCACCACACACAAACGACAACCACCGCAATTGAAGGCAACAACCAACTGGAGCTGACATCAACGACGATGGTTGGTGGTGCCCAAAATGGCAATAAAATCAGTATCCTTTGAAATCTCAACAACTAACCACTGCTCAGGGGAAGACAATCACGGTATAAAAAAGCATTGTCATCATCAACTGCTGTTGGGGAGAAGGACGTTGAGCTAATCAGTCTCGTCAGCCTCATTGTTCTTGCAAACGTCCGGATGATGCAACACAAAAAACAACCAACAGCAGCTTGAATTAATTGATGAAAGTGGCCACTGCCATCAGAACAACAACATAGCAATTAATTGAAGTTTTTGAAACAATACTGCCACCAAATGTTTTGTACTAATATTCATGTTTTTTTAAATTGCAGAACTGAATTATGCTTAGTTTGAATTTTTAATTGAAGCTTGAATGTCATTTATTTTAATTGCTGTAGCATTAATTCAATTGAAGTAATTTTTTATTTGAAACTTTGATCTTGTTTTCTTACAGTTATGCTATTACAAATAGCTTTGTGCCTTCCTTAGGTTTGGTAGGTGTAATGGCAGCAAGATGGTCTGCTTTACAAGGGTTTAAAATTTTGAGTTTGAATGCCATATAGTTTTAATTTTTAATTGAACTAATTTCAATTTCAACGACACTTTTATTTATTTTTTGTTCTAGTCCATGATAATACATAATTATGGACATCACAGTACTTCTGTACATAGCAAGCAGTTTTGATGAGTTTAATTGTATCTGTGACAATAATTTAACATTGTACATGTAAAATTGTTTCTTCAACAGTTATGGTGTAACATACATGAATTGAAATTTTGATTTGCTGTTCATAAATTGTTAATTGTAAATTGCAGCTACTGATTGCAATATGTACATATCAGCAAATTACTGACTGAAGTTTTGGTTACATAACTGCCATAATTTGAAAAGTAATTTATATTGCAATGGAAGTTGTAATTTCAATTTTGCACTTTTGGTTCATCTTTATTGTCTTTATTATTTGTATTGATGATTCTGTTTCAATTTATGTAAGAATCATTTGCAACTCAAAATATTTCTATTGATGTTGTTTTCCTTTGTTTGACAAGAATTAGTTACAGAAGGTACTGCAACTACAAAAAGACTAGGACAACTGTATTTATCAGGTATTAAACAAGCTCAAATTAAAATGCAGCTGTCATTTTTTCCTGGAAAAGTAGTTTCTAACCTGATGGTTCAGTAAACTTATTATGATTTTTGTCGCAACATGCCTATCCCACTACAAAGTATTCTATTAAAATTGCCGTGCTTTCTATCAGCTGCATACTGCACATGCATGCTTGATTTTTTATAGAATATGGTGTTGAAACCTTAAAAATGAATACATTTGAAGTAATTATTAAGTTTTCAAGATTTTTTGTGCCTTATGATGCTACTAGAGCAATGATTCAATCTTGCTATGGTGCCAAAGACAGAGCTAGAAAATAACCCTGAATATTATTTAACCAGTACCTCTTTTGGTGGTACGCAGATATACTCACAAGTGAAATATATAGTACTGTTTCGTATTCTTCTCTTTCTTTTACTTGGGTAAAATTTGAAGCAAATAAAAAGTACTCTCAAAATGCAAAACGCCCGCAAAAACTGGTCAAAATAAAACCTAAACATTTGATTATTTTGCCACTTAATTTTAAAAAATAAATAATTACTAGTAATTACTATGTGTTTTCTAACAAACATACTTTTTGCAATATCTGGGGGAAAAATCAATATTTTTGACTATTTTTTTGAAGCCTTCATTATTTATATGTTGGCGCCCATATGGGAAATAAGCCCACATTGATGTGGGCGTGCCCACATCAATGTGGGTATGGGATATGTGCCCACATTGATGTGGGCGCGCCCACATCAGTGTGGGCATTGCTTATGGAGCCCACATCGATGTGGGCGCTGATTTGAATCTAAGAAGTTACTGTTTAACCTGATGAAAATGATGAAAATGATGAAAATGATGAAAATGATGAAAATGATGAAAAT